>JAJMEV010000058.1:0-78662 GCA_030574355.1 Kurtzmaniella natalensis | reverse complement strand
AAACACCGGACAATTTGTCCAACATCCAGTGGGATGGAGCTGCTAATCTCTTCAAGTGCTTCTTTGGTCCTCTACCCATTTTGACTTATTTAGTTAGTTTGGTGAAGTAAGAAAATTTCACTTTTTTTCTGAGGAAAAAGGAGATTTGCGTGATGATTATGTGTCACGTGGTGTAGGGCACAAGCCCTGGAGCCAAAAGAGCGGTCAATGTGCAGTGACTAGATGTATGAGCTCGTGTGCACGTGTAGTTGCACGTGTATTTGCACGTGATGCGAAGGTATACCACCACGTTAAGGTCATATGTAAAGATATATGTAACGGGATATGTAAACATATAAATTTATAGAGGTATACTTATGTAACGGTAGTCTACATGGTCCATTGCACGTAATATAAATTAACTATCTCCATCCAAAGATCCACTTCTTCTGTGATTTCAATTGTTCTAATTCTAGATCTAACTTCCTTTCCTCTTCTAATAACGTTTCGTATTCATCTTCAAGGTTGGCATATTTTTCAGTTTCATCAGCATTGATTCGAAGTAATTCATGAATATTATCTTCAATGGAAGATGGTAACGCTTCACCACCATCTTTATTATTTTTCTCCTTGGCTTCAGTTATTTTCAGTTCTAACTCTTCAAGATCCTTCTGTAAATTTTCAATGGTTGATTCAATTTCTGAATTATCGTTAATTATTTCCGGTACTATGACTTTCAAATCAATCATTTTCTGAATAATATCAACATGATCTCTATTTAATGTAGTATAATCTTGTTCCAATTCTTTAATTTCATGTCTTAATTTCCCATTGGCAATCTTGGTATCTTCAATTTGTTGGCCCTTGGCAATTTCTTCATCATAAATCGTATCAAATTCAATTTCAAATTTTTGTAAATCTTCAGGGATAACATTAATTTCCATTGAATCACTAACTAATTGATTAAGTTTATAATATCCATTATATTGTGATTCATCTGCACTGGAAGCGGTATTTCTTTTACCCAAAAGGGAAAATCTTCTTGAAACACTTGCAGTTCTTGATGATCTTTTACCACCAACACCACCAAATGAACTTTCATCGGGCAGTTTAATATATTCATCGTTGACGTAATAATTAAACAATTTATCTTTCAAAAATTCCAATAATTTATCGAATTTTAATGCAATTAAATTGGTTTCATTTTTAATCATTAAATTTAATGCAAATTTAAGAATCAGTTCCATACCAGAAGTAATAACCACATCATATATCCGTAAAACAATATCCAATGGGAATTTATAGGCGAAAAATGTAAGGAACCATTGCAGAGCATACATTGACAGTTTAACTCCTTGTTTAACCAAATGATTATATAATTTAGGAGAATATAATTCTAATAATCGATCAAATTGATATAATAAAAGATGTAATCCTCTCATATCTGGACAGAAAAGATTCCGTAAATCATATTCTTTCATTAATGTGACTAATAAACTGAAACATTCGGAATCAGTCATATTCATTACCAATGGTACTGCTATAAAGATCATCCCTTGAGTGTATCCAACGTCTGGATCAAATAATGAATAAGTTTTAATCACATTGAAAAGTTCTTCACTTTTCCCTACTTGTTCCACACTAGTGAAAAACAGAGTTCTTGTTAAATCTCTCTTGATGGCCTTTTCATGGACCAGGCTTTCAGATTTCATATGAAGGTAAAGTTCTTCAAGTTGTAAATTTTTGGCTTTCGAAACCAATTGCCAGATAATTCCTCTAAATTCTTTTGGAATCCCTTGAGTGATAGCTTGATTTAATTTATCCAGTTCATTGGTCACCACTGCTTGATAATTATTGACAACTTCTGTCCAAAGTTCCCAATCAATCTTATAACCTAACATATCACCAAACCCACCTACGGTGCTTTTGATATCATTGAATGTTTTCTGGACACTTTGAGTACCATTGACAATGATTTCTTGAGCCTTGATATCTTTATCATGGAAATCTTGGTTGACTTTAGAAGCCCTTGATTCTAAAAGGAAGTTGGAACTCACTGAACGTTGGGTATTACTACCTCCATTGGATGAAGGTGGTACATTATTACTACCACCACCATAGCCATGGATTCTAGAAGAATTAAGATTTCGTTGTGCTTGTTCCTTGCTTGTAGAAACAAGATCAAGTTGTATGGTATTCAGTAATAGTAATCTATCAGGGATATGATTTGAATTGGTGAATTCATTCAAACTATCAAGAATGTTACTGCTATTGCTATTGCTATTGTTATTATCATCGTTATCATGTTCTTCTACATTTGCAAGAGCCCCCAATTCTTCTTCGTTCAATACCAGTGGCACTATCGATACGTCACCTTCTTCTTCTTGCTGTCGTTGTTCAAGGATATCTTCAGGGATTTCTAACGTCTCTTCCGGGATGCCTTGATCACTGTCGTTTCCTTCTTCGTCATTGTTATGGGTATGGGTATTGTCATTGCTATCATTATCAATCAGTTTATCGCCACCATTTGGGTGCAAAGACAATTTACTTTCCTCCTCGTAGAAAGAGGAAGCGGAATCACTAACAACGGGATCTTTGTTGTGGAGTTCCTCCGTACCCTTGTCGTCCGGAGTCTCCGGAACTACTTGGTGGTCGTCATTTACCGGCTCCTTTGCACTGGCATCCTGAAACTCATCGTCACTCATGGTTCAAGGTGGGTTACACTTGGATAAACAATTGATCTAATTCCTGTTACTTGCTTATTTGTGCAGTCCAATAACAATAAAAGAAAATAAATACTAAATTAGGATAGTGTGGGTACGCAAAAATATAAAATAGCGAGAAAAGTTCGTAACACCATGCCACTGGGGAGTGGGTAAGAGAGGGACATGGATAGAGGCGACACTGCATGTAGAGGATAACGAATAAGAGGAGCCGACACAAGTCCAGAGTTTAGAAGATATACATAGGGTGTATACCCAGGTGTTGAGAAGAAGGGAAATGATGGTTAAAAGAAGTCTTTATATGGGTGGTTAAATAGCTAGATATGTTTCATTCTTTCAGATCGTTTACAGATCATGTAGATCTTACCGAGTAGGTATTGTATGATTGTATTGTTTTATTTAGCTTTAATGAATTTAAGACTAGTTAATATGCTATTCAATGAGCTATTTACTATTTAATAGACTATTTGATACTAAGCTATTTCTTGTGCTATTTGTGCTATTTGTGCTATTCGTGATGTTTGGTGTGCTGTTTAGTACTATTTATTGAGCTATTTAATATTTAGCGTATTATTTAGCTGCTGATTTGTGTAGCATTACTGAATGCGCCCTGCCTGGCTAGAAGTGAATCGAATCAAAGCCCCAAAAAAAACAGCGAATACTGGCTACCCACACGGAAACAGGAACTACAATATTTGAACGGGTAATTAGAGCCGGTATACCAAGAACAAAATTTTAAGACGATCTGGCTTACAGGGTAGCTTATGCTTACACTTGCTTCTTATATTTCATCATCCTATTTTTTCTACCGATTCTAATTCTACCCTTTTCTTGTATCTATTTGGTTATTCTCTTCTGCATCCCTTTGAGCCTTCCTTATTTTGATTAATTTTACGTGTTATTTACAATTTTGCGGAAATATATAATAAACATACTAATTAATATACAAATAGATAAAATAAATATTATTATGGTGCACTGAGAAGACACCAACGGTAGTAAAAAAAATAGCAGTAAAAGTGGCACCAAAAAAGGTGGTAAAATATGGTATAGTTCATGTTTAGCCTCCATTTATGGCCACTTAATGATTTAATCCCACTTAATCTAGAAGTATAGTCTATTGCCAATTGTGTATATTTCTACTGTCATTTGCGTGTAGTCTACTCTTGTGTAGTCTCCTGTCACTAGTGTGTTTTGTCTGCTGAGATTGCCGCATAGTTGCATACTTGTGTGTGGATGTGAAATGAACGCACGAGACAACTTCGATTTGACAGGATCAATAGAGCAGGTTAACATGCTTGTATGGTTGTAAATATGTGACTTTATATATCCTGACCATATATTCTAATTTTCTGCATTGCTTTGTCCTTTTTTGGGGGTTTTTGCCATCTGATTTTATTATTGTAAACAATATATATCCTTCATTTTTGCCGCTTGCCCTCCACTATATTATGTAATTGATATTACCTCAAACAAGCAAATTTTATATATTTGCCTACATTTTGCCTCTAATTCCACATATAACTTGAAATGTATTTCCAGTTAAATATATAAATGATTACAATTTTATTACAATTTTAGAAACTTACACAGATTTTGGCATATCATAAATCGTTATTATATTGTTATAAAATAGTATGGCAACTAGGTATAAGAGAACTAAAAAAATGTAATAATAAAAAAATTAATCACGGGCGATCCATCCAAAAGTAGTCCCCATTTGATGAATCTGAGATGGTAATTGGTCCACGTTCAATATCAATATTGATACCGTCAATTCTGACCACTTCTGCATCAGTCAATGGATGATGGTAACTACTACCAACATTCAAATGCTGACATTGATATTGACCTCCATCTCTCAGCAGATCTTCTACCAGAGATAGTATATCATCGTCATACAGTTCTCCACTACTTATATATTCGCTCAGTCTCAGTCCTGTACTTCCACTTTGATAAAGTGAACTTAATAAATCATTCTCAGTTATATTGGAAGATGTAACTCCAGCTACTATTGAAGGTAATGGAGGTGGCATGGTCCTTATATTAGAAGATTGAATAGTTTCAACGTCCCCACCAATACAATCAGCTTGTGTTGATTCATCTTCATGGATTACTCCTCCGGTAATATTCTTTTCTTTTAAAAGTACTTCAAGTTTATCTCGATCACAATTGGGGAAATATACTCTCAAAATATTTTCTTTAGGCAAATATTTGATTGGCAATTCACCCAATTCACTTAATCCTTGGAAATCTGCTCTTAATTCATCAATCCTTCTCAGAATATAACTTAAATTGGCATTGATTTCACTTAAAATATCGTCAGTAAGGAATGTCATTGATGGGATTGAAAGATAATGATCTCCAACAGAAAAATCTACATAGCAACCAGCTGCAACTTGTTGATGTTCATGAGTTTCACAACCATTAGTTTTCTCTATCTGCTGATCATGATCATCTTTATCTTCTACTTGACCTTGACCAATTTCCAAAGTCTTTTGAGCAAACTCAGGTTGAAGAGATAAATTCAATCTGAGATTTTGTTTAATGTCTCCATTTAAATTTAAACTTGTCCTTTGTTGTTGTTCATTTGGATATACTTTAAATTTATTGGTACTTTCTTCACAAAGATCTATTTGCTTTAACTTATTATCCAAGTTAAATATAGTTCTTATCGAAATAGCGATATTCTTAATGGCTTCTGTGGTTAATTGACCCAGAAATGCAAAATTAGGTATTTGACCTCCACAGGCATAAGTAGTGAAAAATCTACCATGTGCACGTAATCCTATATTAGGAGCACCACTGTAATATAAACTACTCAGGAATAAGAAAAATCTAGATCCATGTCTCATTGGTTTCCTTAGGGTATTAAAATTCCAAAATTGGGATTGATGTTTAAAAACATTCATTTTATATTTGAATATCCAATGATGCAAATTATAACGATTCAATGGATGGAATGGATTCAACCTTGAAAGATGCGAGGCTCTAAGAAATTTCATATAAGAGCTAGAGAAATAATGGCCATGACAAAATGCATGGTATGAAAATGGGTTAAATGGGTTTGACAGGTAAAATCTACGACCTTGTTGTTGCAAGGATCTTGATGATCTACCTGCTACAGCCCAACTATGTAAAGAAGTTGGACCAAGACCAAGACCTTGCCAAAACAATCTTGAACTATTTTGCCAATTATGTGTATGTGAATTTGAATATGAATTACTACTTCTCCTGCTACCCCTGGAGGATATTTTAACCGCCTTCTGCTGAATTCTTCTACGAGCAAATGAATACACCAAACTCTCTAGTTGATATAAGGATTTGGGAGCCTGAAACAACATATTGCTGAGTTTAGCAACGACCTTTGGGTCAAAATGGATCATCTTGTTATAGGGGACCCCTTAAAAATTTGGAATCCTGGGCTAAAAAAAAAAAGTAAACAAATTCCTCAAATTAAAGGGATAAAAAAATGGATAAAAAGCTCTAGGGGATAATAATAATGATAAGGAGCTTTGGATATCCTGGAATACTTGTTGTATCCCAAAAAACTTTCGAATTGAACCCGTCTTCTCTCGAAATACCTAGGGTTACAAGCGGCTGTGCTATATAAAAAAAAAAGTGTAAACTTGTAAAAGAAAAATTTAAAAGAGGAGTAAAAATAAATTTAATGAAGTTTTGTGTATTTTTGTGGTCCGGATATTTTTTTTTGCGCTTGAAAAGCTAAAAAGTGGCTGAGGTGGAAAGGGGGGATATAATATTTGATAGAATAAGCGCTAGTCGGATCCGAAACCACACGGTGCGCGGTGTTGGGCTAGAAGTATAAACAATGGGCCAAAGTGACAGGTGGTAGGAGAAGAACAGAGAAATATATAGAATAATAGGCATAGATAGATAGACATTGAGAAATATGCATAGAGAATAGTGTTAGTGAAAGACATAGAGAAATATATAGAATAGTAGACATATACAGAGATAAAGGATGTATGTATGTAGGAGGATAGAGGATAGTGGTATACGTGGTGATGGAGTAAAGAAATGGAATACTAGTAAATAATCATGTGGTGAGAGTGTAAAAATACGGTGATAGTATAAACGTATGATAGTATAATACATGGTGATAGTGTAAATATACGGTGATATAGAGTTGAGAGCGGAGTGGAAAGTGAGGAGAGTGGAGTAGATGATGCTTCTGATAGTATAAGCACCTACGAAACATAATTTGAAGGCCTGGAGCGATATTATGAGTCAAACTAGAGCTCGATATACTTTATATTTGCATGGAGTGGTCACTTTAATCGGGCCCATTGCTACATTAATTGGCTTTAAAAATATACTTTCATTCTTGGAGCTCTTTCTTTTTCCATTGTTCTCTGGTTAATAGCATTAATTTTCGTATCTTATTTGAGAGTTGCATGGATCGAAACACCAAACGATCAAACCACGATTAACTACGATCAAATGATGATCAGTGAAATAGGAGTTGAGTCATAGCAACATAAGCCTTGCACGTGTAAATAAGAGAAAAGGCCGGGGCCGGGGTTGGGTTATAGGTTATAGTCTTTCTTTTACATTTGGTCTCACTACTTCATGTTCCAGTGTTTCCGATGGCCATGAGCATACACTAATACTGTTTGATCTGGCATTACTATCACCAAATCTCACAGCAATACTTATACTAAAATCCACAACTATACATATACTAACAGCCACAGCATGAAGTTATATTTTTTGTTTGGATAGTTTCAATTTCCTTTTCTACGGAGTCAGATATTATTTACTGGTATTAGGTATCGTACTGATCAATTGAAATCGGTATCTGGTATTACTTACTCTTTTTGCTTTCTTGCCTATGGCAGATCTATAGAGTTGCAAATCAAACATATATAAGGGTACAGCTACATGAAAACATAAATATGTTGAAGTAGGAATGGGATTGAAATACAGATCCAGCATCGAGATCGAAGTAGCATCTACATTATACTGACCCTATCTGTTGTCAATCCTTATCATCAATCATGGATACATGTACTTATCTCTACAATTAACTAAAACCACGCTAAATGTTTCCCTAACGATTATTCGCATCTTCACATGATAATGGTTTGTGTCTGAAAGGGAAGGTTATAGAATAGGTGTGAGTGAGAGGGGGGGGGGGGGTCATAAAACTATCCATAAGGGTGTATGGATGTGCACATTTATGTATTTATGTATCTGGTTACATGTATTTGCTGTGTCTGTGTTTAGTCCCAAGTAAGGAATTGGGTGGCGAAATGCGTTTTAATATAAGGTCAGTGGATATAAAAGATATGAGTCTTTATGAAATATTAACACCTGAAGCATTGACACAGTACAGACTGTGGGCAGTTACACAACCTAGTACTACTTATGAATTTGTTGATTTTGGCATTGACCATCAACACATCACAATATCATCCTTGTATGAGAATGATACTGTTTGTAATACTATTAGTCCTGAATCATACATACACACGCAACAAAATGAGAATTTAGAAGAGCCTATCGATGAGCTGGGTATATTAACAATAACAGAAACTACTTCTGATATCATTCTGCAACCAAGCGCTACTATAGAGTTAAGTAAACAGGACTGCGGTAGCTTCTGTAGTATCAACTTACACTGGTTTTTCTCTAATTTGTCCTAGTTGTAGATCGTATAACTTCTAACTGGGTGGGAGGGAATGCAGACAAATTAGGGAAATTAGGGGCAAATTTAGAACATGTGGTTAATGTGGTATAGTTTAATATGCAATTGGAGACATATTTTTTGAGCACCTTTTTTGGCTTCTCTCAATAATCAGTTATCTTCTATTATAGCCCTTATTTCTTCTATTTTATGTTTCTTCTATGATTATTTTTTTTTTATTTTCTTTTGATTTATCCCACTGTAATTTCCAGTCAACCAAAATGGCTCTACATGAATAGACTCGATATACAACGTATCTACAGTAATACACAAATCTAGTTCAAGTATAGTTTAAGCCTAGTGTAAGTATTCTGATGTGTCTAACTCCTATTTCCCTCGTTAACCCTTGATCCCCTTGTCCGTGTCTCCTATCTCCCATCCCCCGTTCGAGAGTAGCATGGCTGAACATTATTTTTTTAGGGCAACTTGATAATCATATCATTTTGTAAAAAAAAAAAAAAAAAAAAAGTATTCTATACCCACCTAGTCTTATCTACAAAAAAGTTATTATCATCATCATTTTTAACATCAAATTTAACTAACTATCACTTTAACTCTATATAAAATTTTGGTAATACTTGGGGGTATGCCCGAATCCCAATTCCATATTTCGTCCAGCTAATATACACATATGGGGCATCTTTATTATATTTTATTTTTTAGTGTCTTTTTTCATTTCTCTTTAAAAATATCAAATTTCATCTCTCTCATCGTTTTCGTCTCTCTCTCTCTAAGTTTACACCTTGATCATTGGAGAATCGTCAATAACTTCTTCGAATATAGAATCGTATTCGTCTGGAACAAACAAATTTTTGGTTGGCTCTTCAAGCTTAATTGGTCTCTGGATGGAGTTTAAAGATAACATTGAAGATGGCAGAGCAATCAGTAAAGACATTTGCAGAATCAGTTGATCTCCATTGTTCATATCAGTTGGAGTAATGAAATTGCAAGCAAATCTATTTTGGTTCCCATGTCCATGTAATTGTTGAAGGTTATTATTATTGTTATTATCATTGCCGTTGATCCCGTTAGACATCATATTGTTGTTTTGTGGGTTCACATTCAATGGGATATTGTTCAAAATAAAACCATCAATGATTTCTTGCTTGATTTTCCTTTTATCCATCAATGTAGGATTAGAAATTGATTCTTCAAATGAAGTCGAATGGTCGTTTTCAAATGAAAAAATCGACGATGGAGATCGGGTAGCAGTGGAACCATCATAGTTGGTTTGTGGACTTGAGCAAGTGGTTTGTACTGCTGTTTCCACTGGGGTAACTGTAGTTACACTATTATGGAAATTGTAATGATTGTGTACGGTGTTTGGTTTATCGTTTTGGAAACACATCTGATGTTGAAGTTGTTGATGGTTATGGTTATGGTTATGGTTATGTGAGTGAGATTTTTTGGAATAGTTGTTGTTAATTCTCGCCGTTTGAGGTACGGGATATGGCTTGTATGAAGTTTTACTGTAATCGTCTTCTTGTTCTGGGACTATATCCAATTCGTACTGGTTTGGGTTTCTGTAGTTGAATTTCATCTCTTCATGTACAGCAGCAGCCTGTAATTGGGATTGAAATGAGTGGTTGTTGGTATTGTTGCTCATGCTGCTGCTGCTGCTGTTGTTGTTGTTATCATTATTGTTCGTATTATCGTTGTTGTTGTTGTTGCCATTGTTGTCTATCGTATCATTAGAATTGGTGTGGTTGGTATTATTGGTAGTACCAGTAGAAGTGGTGGAAGCAAATGCCACGGGAGTTGAATCAGCAGCAACGTTATGGTTGGCAGCTTTGTTGAAAGCCCGCTTTTCCGTGGGTTTCTCGCAAACCAATTGTTGCTGTTGAACTTGGGTTTCTATTATATCTCTATATGGCTTCAACACCTTCTTGAATCTGGAATTAGATAAGAGGTCTTCCATGTCGTATACTTGGAACACATCTTCGGGCAACAAGTAGTGGATCAAGTTTTCCAAATGTTTCACCTTATTTTCTACTTGAGTTAAATGGGCTCTGGTCAATGGAGATCTAACTGTTCGTGGAGAGTACAGACAATTCCATCCATGTTGAATACATTTGGTACATTTAGGGAACTCTTTGGAACACTTTAATTTCCGTTTCCGACACAGATCACAAGCCTGTTCAATCGATTGATTGAGGTGGATGAATCCTTCGTCCGAATTATTGACCTGGGCTTTCATCGTCGTTTTTTTGCAGTTTTTGCAGTTTTGTGGTTTATTTATTAAATGTTAAATATAAATTAACAAGGGTCAATTCCGATTGCTTTTAATGTGGTGAATCCTAATCGGTAAAGCAAATGGAAAGCACAAAAAAATAATAAAAAAAAAAATAGATTAATTGATTTTGATTAATTAATCTTGTAAGATAAAAAGTATAATTGAAAAAAAATAATTCTCTCAGTAACAGAATGCGCGAAATTAAACCTTTAAATGTGTAATTATCGGGAGATTAAATATGAGGCCAATAATTTACGGAATGGATGGATGAAACAGTTGCTATAATTTGTGAATCTAATAAAAAGGAGATTAGTTAAAATGCCTTTTTGAGTTATAGCAATTGGGTCTGAGTGTAAATTTCGAGTATCAATTTTGAATTGGGACGAATATAGATTTCAAATTGGGACGAGTATCTAGTATTGTTGCTGAAATATTTATAAATATTATCAAGTAATATGAAATATTTATCGATCTTTTGGATGTAGAATGATTTCAGGTGATTCGACAAACAGATTAAATTGCTTTCGTAATTCTTTCAATTTGTAGATCAATTAAATTTGGTTTTGCAACAAATCTATAGGTGATTTTCTATCAAAGAATTCCAAAAATTTCCTGAAACAGGATATATTACTGTTTTATAACAACAGCGGAGCGGAGCTACAAGAAGGTACTTTTTTTTTGGTGAGTTGATGAAATCATTTTGGGTACTTTTTTTTTTTAATTTTTAATTTTAATTTTATTTTATTTTATTTTATTTTTATATTTGTTGTTAATTTTTTATTTTGAGCTCATTTATTTGCAATTGCGCGAACGGTCTTATTCTACCGAAGTGTCCGAATATATGACAAACTGGGAATTACATCCTTACACCCACAGTTAAGGAGCGGGATCACTTGATGTACAATAAGCGAATTAAAATAGTAATCGAAAAATAAATTGAAAATAAATGTATGTAGCTACACCATAAACAATAAATATACAAAGTTTTTTTACTTACTGGAAATAATAAAAAAAAATAAATTGGTATTAGATCTAAGACTTTTTTGATATCGTTTAGTCCAAAAATTTCTCGGACTTGGTGAGGGGAAGTTGATGAAAATAAAAATTTTCTTATGCCAACATTGAGTCAACGACGACTTAAACGCATGCTCTTTTTATATAGGGTTTCCACTCGACACCAACCCCCCCTCTCCTCAACCTCCTCTTCTTCTTCCTTCTCTACGCAACAGGCGCCTCCCCCCCCCCACTCTAGCCCTTTAATTAATAATTATTTTTCATTTTACCTGGTTATAGAGTATGTCAATTATATATTTCATTTGCATCCCAATTGTCACCATGTTCTACATTCTCTACTCGATTTACTTGGAAGTGATTTCAATTACTTTGGCATTGTTCACGCAAATAATTTTTGAATTCCATCTTCGGAGTTCTTTTCTAATGTAGGCGATCACTCCGAATCGTTTATTTCTTTTTAATTGTTAGAAAGCTTTTTTTATTTTTTGTTTTTGCTCTTTCCTGTATTCAGAACAGTCATGTTATGCAAAGTTTTTCCGGAATGAGTCTTATTCTCTCAGCCATAGCCGTAAGTGAAGCAGTTACCACTCGGCGAACGAGGAATGAGAAACGAATAACACAGACATATGACGTAGACAAGACATGCACCATTCTAACGTGTTATTGGTTATACACGAGAAATACATATTAAAATGACCCTTAGTTATCGAAATCGGGTTGATGTTGTTGTTGTTATTATTATTATTTTTTTCTCTCTGAAGATTTGATTTTTTCCAAAAAAAGTTTTTTTTTCCCTCTTCCATCACATCACGTAGTGGCCTGTAGCGTAGAGATAATCGGTCCGTTACAATACCCCTCTTTTCCTCAATCAATCGAAAGAGGAACTGGAGATGTAGTTCCAACATATCCAACGAATAAAAAAAAATATAACTTGCCCAAATTACTTTTTGTATATTCTTTAGGCAAAATAAAGTTTGACGTAGAAGCATGTTTACGTTTTCCAATCAAAGTAATGGTAATTAGAATAAGCATACTTAAAAGGAGTACCGATATTAAAACATTGACAGGTCCTGAAATTGAGTAAATTTAGTATTTTGATTCACCGCTACAGAAAACACGAGGGCAAGCCAAGAACCTACATTGCATATGAACCAATGAATACTATATCTATATGAATTAATGAACACAGATAATCTATATATATAAATAAATCATAATTAAATATGAACCATAGACATATATGAACTATTGATATATATGGTATATATACGATGAACTCAGAACTTAGACCCTAACATATACATATACGTCGACGCTTACTGACATTGCCTGGTTCTAGAAATCTGCAGCAGACTGTTTACCATTAGTGCCACTTATGCAGGGTAGCCTCATATAACCGAGATTTCTCACACTACAATGTAGTGCACTTCTAATGTATGTACAGGTCACAACCTTCTTTTAGCACAAACACAAAAAGAAAGCAAGCTGTATCGCAATTTGTAGAGCACACCATGAGTAGCCATCCGTACCAGAAAAGAATATTAAAGGAGTATAAGACTTTACAGAGGAATGCATTACCGGGAATCAAGTTGATACCAGACTCTCTGGATATATTGAAGTTTACTTTTTCTCTTGAAATACCTCCTGATGAAGATGGGGTATTACATGATATTTATAGGTCTGATATATATATACTTCAAATCATTATTACCAAGGATTACCCGGTAGATTCACCTCGTGTTCAATTTGTAACTGCAAATAATAAATATAAAATACCAATGCATCCTCATATATATTCAAATGGCCATATATGTCTTGATATATTGGGTTCTGGGTGGACTCCTGCTTGCTCTGTTGAATCAATCTTATTGAGTATTCAATCTATGCTTTCAACTAATACTCTAAACGAGAGACCCCCTGATAACGATAGGTATGTGAAAAATGCTCCATCTAACCCGAAGCAGACGTCATTTGTGTATCATGATGATTCAGTTTAATCATGGTTATTTATATTGTATTTATAGTAATACTAGGCAAGCATACATATAGTAGCAATGTAAGAATATCTAATCCATTCAATAAAATCTATTCAATTTAATTTAATACATTTAATAAAATTATTAATATTCTAATATTTTAATATTATCTATCTATTTATTTATGTATAATCATATAGGCATAGCCCGGAAGTTCCCTGGGTTTGTTGATCCGCTGCTTTTCTTATGATTTGATCTCTTCTTGTTTCCATCCCTTTGGCTATGGTTTCTATGCTGCAGCGTCAGTTGTTGACGACTTGAATAGGTTTTTGAACTCTGCTGAGTATAATTCATCTCCATTTGTGATGATAAGTTGTTGGAAATAGTAGATGAATTTATTGTCACTTCTTTATTGACAGCTCGTGTTTTCCTCTCCTTTGATAAGTTCCCAAGAAGCCTCTTAAAATATGCAAAATTTCCAAGTTGATCCTTCGATAAATTTTGTAATTTTGCAAAATCTCTCTTATTAGTAGGTAATTTGATTGCCATTTCTCTTAAAGTTTGATCGCTGAATATAGCTGATGCCTCCCGGAGTCCAAATTCTGCCATCTTTTGATTTCTTAAATTGCAGAGCTCCGAGTAAGCGTATTCCACTTGGGTATCCAAAATTTCTCTGGATGCTTGTAGATTAATCGAAGAAGAGTTGCTGGTCGTCATGCCTTGGATCCTTGTAGCAATACTTCCAGAAAATTCAGATGACGAACCAGGGTATGAATCATGTTTGAACGAATCCAAATTTCTGGCGGAAGTAAATTGAGGAACTGAACTAGAATTTGACGTGCTTGCCCTTCCTCTTTCATAATTATTCTTATTTCTAGAATTATTACTTCTTTCTTTATTAGGTTCAGCATACGTATTGGATTTCTTACCCTTATCCTTCTTTTCTGTATTAAATTCTAATTCAATTTTCTTATTCCCCAGCAAGATCAGATTGGCAGTTGGTCCCAATTTAACATAATTGTTTGCAAATCCTGCTCTCATAATTTGATATTCAACTAATGCCCCATAACTTAGTAAATAGAAGAATATTCTCTCCAAATCAGTTTTATCCAATCCTTTCCCTTTTCCATGGAATGAATTCATATTATGACCAGCATTAACAATTTTCCCAGTGTTAGAACCTCGGTAAACATCTTGACAATATAAAACCGTCACTCTATCTTGTTGAATTTGTTGAACTAATTTTAATATACCAACAGCATATTCAGTAACACATTTTTTAACTGTAGTAACCGTTTCTGAATTAAAACAATTATCACACTTTTTGTTACAAAGTTGAGGATCAAATTTCTCGTTGAAATATTGTAACACTTGTTGCCTTCTACAATCAGTAGCATTTTCACAATATTGAACAACCTGTCTTAATTTGGCTAAATGACTTTCTTTACCTTCTCTGTTTAATTCTTCATCTCTCATGATCATTCCTTGAAGAGATCTAGCATCACCATATGAATAAAACATAACACATTCGGAGTCATTGCCATCTCTACCTGCTCTACCTGTTTCTTGATAGTATCCTTCCAAAGTTCGAGGAATAAATAAATGAATTACAAATCGAACGTCAGGTTTATCAATCCCCATACCAAATGCAATAGTTGCACATATAACTTGCGTTTTATTATCTTGCCATGACTGTTGAACTGAGATCCTATCTTCAGGACTCATACCAGCATGATAAAATGCAGCTTTAACACCCCAAGATGATAATTTACTTGCCGTTTGTTCACACAGCTGTTTCAGATGACAATAAATAATACCACATTGGTTTCTATGCTTTTCCGACACAAAGCTTCTGATCCATTCTAAATAATTAGACCCTTTCCAGCGTACTTCGTAAAATAAATTGGTTCTATTAAAACTTTGTTTCAATAATAATGCATCATCACTCATGTTAAGGTTATGTACAATATCCATACGGACCTTTTCGTTAGCGGTAGCTGTAAGTGCCATGATTGGTACTTCTGGGTATTTTTCCTTAAATACCCCGAGACCTTTATAATCCGGCCTGAAATCATGACCCCACGAAGAAACACAATGTGCTTCATCTACCACAATCCTTGCCAATTGGTTATTATGATATAACCCGTCTAAGATTTTTTGAGCTTGTTTCAGGGCATTTACCATTTCAGGCAGGAGATAAACCAAATCCAAAAAACCACCTCGAAACAATTCGAATGTCTTTTTACGTTCTGCTGCCAGACCTTTCAGTGATATCATTCCTGCGTTAATATTTTTAGCAAGAAGATGGCTGACTTGATCTTGCATCAACAGGATCAAAGGAGATATAACTATTGTGGTTCCACTGGTTTTAGCAGACTTTATAAGAGCAGGAAGTTGATAGCATAAAGATTTACCACCTCCTGTTGGCATCAATACAAACACATCTTTACCAGAAAGAGTAGCATTGATCGCATCCAATTGGTTTGGCCTGAATGACAGCAATTTAAACGTCGAATGAAGGACTTTATACACATCCTGTGTGAAAGGATACCGTGGGGAGTTATCAAGGTTCGTGGAAGCAATGGGGATCAATTTTTCATCATCAGAAAATTCAGCATCGTCGAAAACGTCCAAGTTGTATTGAAGAATATCATTCCTTAGACCATTACTTGAATTTCGATTTTTGCTTTTATTATTATCGTTATTGATGGGTTTGTTAACTTCTTGCTCTCTTTTTATAGGAGCTGTCTCATATACATCCAAATCATCATCTTCATCTTCAGAGATAACTATGATATCATCATGGTTAGTCAATTCACGTTCTTGATTCAATTGTGTAGTAAAATCTATTTCTTCAATCTCTTCGAAATCTGAATCAAAATCATCACCGTCATTGTCGGTTTTCTTCTTATTATTATTTACATTGCCAACTTCTACCTCTATATCAGAATCCGGGTCCACTCCATCAGAAGCAATAAGTACCGGTTTAGGATTACTTGTATTACTTTGACTTTGACTATATTGGATACCAAAAGTTTTGGCGACATCAGGAGACAAGCGAATATTATTAATATCATCGTGTGCCCCGTCTTCTTCGTCAAATTCCAGATCTGAATCACCACTTTCGTTATATGTTTTGTCTTCATAAGGTTGACTAGATCGGAAATTATCTTCCCTCTCAATGAAACTTTCCAAATCACTTCCATTATCCTGGTCATCTCGTTCATTTGGAGGTGTCATCAAGCCATCCATGCTATGTTCACCAAAGTTATCTTCAGCGTCCGTATGTTCATCAATTGTAGGTTCATATACCATCTGATGTTGTCTCTTATGCCTTCTCTCAGACAACTCTTTGGTTTCATTCATCACCTCTATGATGTCGTCTCTTTCATCGTTATCTGCCTTTTCACTAAATTGAGACAGGAAATTGATGACATCGTAAGTTCTTTCTGGTTTTTCATTATTATTAATTTTGTCATTTTTATCATTTTTATCATTATTACTATTATAAATATCTTTAGGAATTACGTTACCAATGTATTCTTGGCCATTAATTTCTACATGCTGATCAGGTTCCGGTAAAATAGTAGCCCCTGAAAACGATTTGGAACTAGATTCATTACTTTGGAACTGTTGGGTAGAGGTCCCAATTTCTGAATCTAGATGTGGCAAGACGAAGTAACTATTGGATATTTCTACTGGATTAACCAAGTCAATTTTATCAATAACTGGCAATTTCAGTCTTAGAACTCTCTTTTCACTTTGTAGACTGTTAAACATAGGCATGAACGTGTATTGCATGTATTTCTTCTTATCGTCAATTGAACGGGAAGTCGATTCAAGTACACTTAATCGTTCAGTAAGTAGATTGATTATCGATTCACATAAGTTTATGTATCTATGTTGATTTTCCAACTGTGATTCTTGCGTCGATTGAGACGATAATTGTTTCCTACGCTTTGGTTGGGGGTCATCCTGGGTTAGATCAACCACTTCATCCGCCACAGTTTTCTGGGTTGACTGTTGAAGAGGCGGTATACTACGCAAGGTATTAGACTGTTGATGCTGATTCATGCCAGAAATACTTCCATTATGATTATTATGATTATTATGATTATTATGATTATTAATATTATTATTGTTATTAATATAAATTTGGTCGGATCGAAGATTGCCTGAATCTTCAATGTAATGTTTAGCAGGATGGGTAGAGGTTGCAATTGGATCGTGGTTTAAGGGAGTGGCATTCAGTCTGGGTGTCTGGTGAGCTGGTATTATCCTTGGGCTTCTATTTGTATTGGTATTGGTATTCGTATTGGTGTAGCCATTTTGATTGGAGGTATGGTTATAGTTAGTTGGATTCAGGGTTTCGATAGGTGTGTTCCTAATATTGCCGCCAAACGAGTCTTCTGAACGAGCTGGAACTTGGGCCCCGTGGGAAGATGGGCCTCCGAGATCTGCCGTAAAGATGTCGATATGACGTCTTCCAGGTATCTGAACTCCACTAGAGGCCATCCACTGCATCAGTTGCAGTAGATTGTTAGAGAAGGCCATCAGACGTGGAAGTAAATAAAGGTTGTGTACATAAATTCTTCTGATTTGCCTAGTAAACAGACGCCTAAGAGTAAACAAGGGGAGTGCACATAGATCAAGAAGTCTGAGATGGGTAGGGGGTGACAGAAGACTAAGCGGGAGCCCAAGAGAGTTTAGATTTAAGATATGAAGGTATAAGGAAGAAGCAGGAGAGAAGTTGAAGCGGGTGAGAAGGATGGGAGAGAAACCGAGTAGACAGTATAGTAGTGTATAGTGTAGTGTATAGTGAATGTAGTGGATAGCGCAAAGTGAGTAGTAAGTAGTGATCAAAGTAGATATCAAAGATAGCGGGCGGGCAAAAAAGAATGAGACCACACCATAGTAATGTAGTTGCAGTTGCAGTGCTAAACCACCAAATTACCCCATACTTTTATTTAACCAGCTACACCACAAATGTATGCGATGCTAGAGGGATGGGAAATATCAGTTCATTTTGCAGTGGGAATTCTAATTCTAAAAAGAGATTAAGTTTTGCGACCTTTTCTTTAGGCAGTTGCAATCTGATAATCTGACGCTACAATTTAGAAATAGTACGCAATCAACATTATCATTTATAATATGATCTGTTCTACTTTTAGTCTTCATTCTAATACAACTCAAAGACTTCATCTCTATTATTTCTTATTTCTTATTTCTTTTTTTCATTTTCGTCCGTTCTCTTTCGTTTTCTTTCTTTTTCAGCTAATCTTTCTTCTGTACTTGATTTCCCCACTATGGAATTTTTCAGATCGGAGTTCCTTACTGAGGGGAACCACGTAATCATTTTTACCTGGTATTTGATGATTTTCGTAGTTCACCCTATTTTTACGAATGGTTAGGGCTGACCGACTTAAAGATGATAGGGTAAAAAATAACTGGATGGTATGGCTGGCAAGAAAAAATTTTCATCAACCCCAAAGAGGTAAATGGAAAAAAAGAAAGAAGTAAATGGCATGGTTTAACTAAAATCGGGGAAAGATCACCAATTTTTCATGTACTCCTCTATGTTCGCCGGCAATCGATGATCAAAAGTTTGTGGAGAGCCTGTCTATGATAATGCTGCAAGCAAAAAGACACAAGGCGGATAACACACTTACAACGAAAAAAAATATGAGATAAAAATGCATAGACGTAGTTATATGATAGTTGAGGGGAACGTAAATATATTTCAAACTACCCGAAAATAAATGCTGCTGCTGTATACTAGCTTCTGGAAGAAAGTAAAGAAGGAAGATGTATGACACCGCACTTGAGGAGGTGGTTTTATTGTGCCTGCAGACCTCTAAAATCGATTGTTAACAAACCTGAGATCTCTGGTTCCTTCCCACGAGAGTGGAGAAAATATAGACGATGTATTAACCTAGGATACTACAATATAGACTTTTACGTTTACATTTGTTTTATTTTTAATTTTGTTTTTGTTTTTAGTTTAGCTTAGGGGTATCTTCGGCGGAATCAATCAAATATTTTTATTACATCGGAGGGGAAATATAGAGGTTTCAAGGCTCAATGGTGTTTTAAAGCAGACTGGGCTAAATAATAAAGTGTGAGTATACGCTAGGCTAAGTAGAGTTGAACCTGTAATGAACTCTAAAGTTTCCTAAAACAAAAACCAAAAGAAACAAAAAAATTTGTAGCAGTTGTGGTGAATAATAGGAACTATTCAATGACCAGAACAAGAACTTATTATTCTAGATACGATCTATTTTTTTATTAAAAGTGGTAACCTTGTATGCATTTACCCCTATTGTTCCGAAACAACGAAATAGTAATGAATAGAAACATTAGATAGATGTAGACTAACATTAGTGAAAGACTGGACGTTGGATTAAATTTATCTTAGATTTTTCAGTCCCAAATAGGTACTCAACCCTTCTCATAAATAAGCGTTTATGCTAAAAATTTACGGCTATGGCAAGTTTTAGCTAAGTTTCAGTTGATGCGAGGGAACCAAATAGCAATAGAGAGAAGTAAATAAAATATTAATGAGCAAGCTAATAATAATAATATTATTATTATTTATGTTTAGAATGTTCGTCTGTTCGTAGACGAAAGAATAGGTAGAATAAGATTGTATTAGTAGTGAACAAGCTTTGAATAATAAAAGATGAGAAATTTATTCAACCTTATTATAGGGGAAACATTAAGAACCTAGTCTACTTGGTCGGAAAGTGCTCTATGCATTACGAAAAATTCACATTCAAAAAATAGAAATATTCTTTATCACATAATAGTAAAGCCGTATATTGGGGTATCTTATTATTGATTTTCTTTTTTTTTTAATCTATGTCTATAGTTTGTTGAATAAAAAAAAGCAACCCCATTTTTTTAATTGATTATACATACACTAGAAGTTAATATGGAACTAAACTGGGGTATTTACCCCGAATTTCCACATCAACTCCAATTCCAGCTCCAACTCCGCTTCTTGATAAGCTTTAGCATTATAATTTTTTTTTAATTGAGCAAATGTAAAGGAACGAGTGAGCTAGTGAGTTAGTGAGAGAGGGGACAGCAATGTGAGGAGAAGGTGCGTGCAATGAAATAACAAAGGTTAGAAGAGGAGAAATATCTTAAATAGGAAATAGTGCAAAAATACCCATATACTAAATAATCAAGCCATACAGTAATAAAATTCCATTGATACATTTAAGATTATTATTATTTTTTTTATTTACTTATTCCTATGTCAACACTTTAAATTAGGTGGAGAGAGAACGTTTTTCAGAGAGGGTAAGTGAGTTCGTATTGGAAATAAAAAAAAAAATTCAAAATTAAAGAATAAAAAATAAAAATGTAAACATAATTGCTACTAAAAACAACATTTTTAATGTGAGTTTTTTGGGGAAACAAATCTTGAGACGCAGAAGAGAGGGGGAGAGAGGGTAAAGAAATGATGTGAAATAAGAAAAAACATGGTAGAGAAGTAATAAAATAAATAAAAATAAATTAAAATAGAAAGAAATAGTAAAAATAAAAAAAAAGAAAGAAAGAAAGAATGAAAGAAAGGAAGAAAGTAATAGTAAAGGTAAAATTATCGTTAGAAAGGTGAAGTTGTCCAACTTTTAGGATAGCGATATTCAACTCTCTGTTTCCTACTTGTAAAGTTCTTTGCTACTAGTATTCATTAATGGCGCCATCTACCTCGTAATATCTGTTCATTATTTTTTTTTTCTCGTTCGTTTCCACCCTAAAAATGCACTTACTTGTCTGCTTTATTGGGTGATTTTCTGGGTGGGTAGATTAATTTGTCCGATGCGGAACAATCACCCAACTACGCCAAAAGCCGCACCACTCTTGAAAATTTGTAATGCAGATGAGACCACCCACCAAAGCAAATTCGATCTCTTTTTATATAAACAGTATCATCTTCCATTTTTAGAATATTATAATTCGTAAGAAATTTTAGTTTCTAGATTTGAAAAAAAATAACCTGGAAAAGTTAACAATCAAGAAAGATCAAAAGTATTTGTTAGATTATCATTCTATACTTTGCCACCTTTCACTGTAACTCTTTCATATAATCGCAGTCCTCCAACCCCCCTCACAACTACAAGTTTCTTCACTTTCCCCGCCTTCTTACATATATAGCTGGCACCAACCGACCAAGCCGACATACCAACACCATTATATCGAATATATTTATATTGAATATATTATATTAGGTATATTTATATTGAATTATAATCAACTAGAGCTTTGTTACTGTTCCCCCGTTGCACAAATATAAACCATGCTTCAACATCAAATTCAGTTGCAGACCATCCCATTAGACTCCAAGTACTACGGTTACGGATCTAGGAATCTGCCATCTCTGTCATTTCTGCTGGTTTCACTGCAGGTTCTGCTGCTGGACAGTGACCTCTTACCAGACCTTTGGCAAGATGAAATGAAAAGTAACCCACAACTGGGGTACACTTATAATTACCAGGTAGCTCCTCAACAACAAGCACCACCTCCACCACCCCCTCAACAAAGTCAATATTTTGCTACTGCTAATACTGCCCAAAGACCGTATCTGCTTTCACAGTCTCCTATTTGGAACGACTTGTACTTGAACGCTAGCAAAGAAGTCGATGTCAATCATTTCCTTCCAAACAACTTGGCTTGTGAACTCGATACACCACCTAGAAAGAATTCGAATTTCTCTGATCACCTGGAAGATGGATTATTTGAATTTGAACATCATCATCAATTACACAGTAATTCTACTTCTACTTCTACGAATACCTCCCATAATAATAGCATTTGTTCTATTGAAAACGTTACGACCACGAACTCTAATCCTACCATTTCTTCTACCCATCAACAAAATCTCAGCAACTGTCATCATTCTAAACAACATAAACACCAACCGGTCAATACCCAATTATACAAGACAGAATTATGTGCTCTGTTTGTTAAAATGGGGATTTGTCCATACGGTAATAAATGTCAATTTGCTCATGGTGAGCTTGAATTGAAAAAGGTTGAAAGACCTCCAAAGTGGAGATCCAAGCCATGTGCCAATTGGGCCAAGTATGGATCCTGTAGATACGGAAATAGATGCTGTTTCAAGCATGGTAACTAGAGGATAGGATATTTATTTTTAAGACGACATGACCTACTATATATATAAAATAATATAGATATATTAATGAATAATGTAGATACAAACTGTTCCTTCTATCTTACAATTACTTAAAATTATCGTTACTATTATGTTACTATTACGTTACTATTCTGCTACTACTCTGTTACAAGCCCATTTTGCTTTATGCAGTTTGCTACTGTTTCAGCCCCGAGACGGAGATTCAGAATGTGATCGTAAAACCGAAAAACAACACCACAAAAGCATTGCTATTGTTGATGCACGTGAGAAATTGTCTAGATTCGAAGAACAATAGGTCACATTTGAGAAGCTTCCCCGACAATTGAGAAGCATTTAAGTACAGGCAAATTCAAAACGTGTATGGGGGGTAGGATAGCTCATGTGATAGGTTGCCTGCTAAAATGGAAATCTGTTTGCGGTAGTCTAAATAAATAAACAGACGACGCTTAAGGTTGGTGTAAGGTTGGTGAAATATGACGACAAAGCAAAAGAGGAATAGAGGACTAGAAGTGTAACAATAAATAATAAACAAACGTAAGCTTGAATATCCGAACAAAGCTGGCATGTGACGGGATCTAGCAGATTTGTGTAAATTTATAAACTTTGAGCCTGTCAGGTATACTGACGTAGCCAGGTGTACGGAGAATTGACTAGTTAGGCAAATCTATATTAGTGAGAAATCGGTTACCACAGTACATTAGAAAGAATCAGATACCGTGCTTTAGTGGGGAAACGATAAACAGCTAGTACATGTGGTATGACATCCCATACGTATATACTATAATAACGTATATAGTATATAATACATATATACTACAATAATATATGTATTGGTGGAGGATATCACTACAAGACATGCATAAAAAGATACTATATAGATTGTCAACTGACAGCCTCAGATCAAATAAAAGCCCCACTATATGTGGTGATTGGCCATGAAGCCCTCCTCATTGTCGCCGACGAAACGCCTGCAACCTGGGATGAATTAACTGTAGCCTCTCTTCATCGACTGGTATAGTTGATAAAGTTTCAAAATCGTTGGAGATCGCTGACAGCTTTATACTACCGTCGACACCAGCCGGGTAACTGTGCAATATGCAAACGATCGAGTAGATCCACTGAGCGCAGTCGCTAAGCCTGTCACTGAGGACCAAGACACCAAGACACCACTATACCACTATACCACTATACCACTATACCACTATACCACTATACCACTATGTCATATTATACTGTTCTGACTATACTATACCATAATATACTATACTAACTATACTAACTATACAATGCTATACTATACTAACTATACTAACTATACTAACTATACAATGCTATACTATACTAACTATACTAACTATACTAACTATACAATGCTATACTATACTAACTATACTAACTATACAATGCTATACAATGCTATACCTCCTTTACTACTATACTACAATAATTTAGTGCTGTACTACTATACTATACTATACTGTACTTCTTACTAACTGTATTATACTGTACTGTACAGTTGGTGAAAAATAGGCTGACAAGAGCTTAGCGCTATTAGCCAACTTTACAGTGAGAGGAAATTGTACACTGAAGTACAAGACGATGAAAGAAGTACAGATCATACATGTCTACTCAACTATCACCTGCTAATAATTGTTTTTACGGTCATTCCTAAGTTGTTGCTACTTTGCCACTTCTCTAATTTTCCTTCTTCTCTAGCCTCTCTGCTGTTCCCTTCTTCCTTCTTCCTTTGTAGTCTTTCATTCTCAGCAGCTCTCAGCTTCGCAGCTTTGCTGTCTCGCTGCTTCGTTCTTCGAATTGCTCATTCTCTCTTTATATGCAGACGCAGCAGAAATTTTTCAGTGGGAAGGAAAGAAAGAAAGAATCTTTAGACTGGGCGACTCCATTGGTGTTCTAGATCCTTTACGTTTAGGTAGTAATAGAGAGACTATGTCTGACCTGGAAAGTCTGTGGAAACAATTACAGGAAGGGTTGAGTTTTAAACTCAAATCATCTCTGACTTCCATAAGGATAACTGCGTTGAAAGAACTCGGTTTTTTTTTACAGCCAAATTCTGATTCCACCAGTAGTCAAATCCCTGAAAGTGATTTACCTCAAGTATCGGTTCACTTATTGAATACCTATAACTATTATCTGGACGAAGACTCGAGGAAACCAGTCACTGAAGCGTTGAAATCAATTTTGGCAATCAAACCGGAATTTATAACTAATTTTGTCAAGTTCATTTATGAAAGAGCCAAGATTACCAAGGCTACTGCCACTACTGATCTGCAAACATTATTAACTTGGGCTAATGAATTTAGTATTATCGCTGCTGCTGATGCTACGAAAAACGATGGGATCTTCAATGATTTAATCATTTCCCAAGCAGTACTTACTGAAAAAATTGTTGAATCTACTCATCAAACTAATGATAACGATAATGAATCTAAATTTAATCATAAAAGACATAGAATTAGACTTTATGAATCTACCATTAATTGTATGAAATCAGCTTTATCTTCAATTATTTTAATTGATAATGAATTGATCACTAAATATATTAATATCTTAGCTAACTCGGCCACTTCATTTTCTCCTTCTTCCAGCATCATATTAATTGGTATCCTTAGAACTTCCATAGAATCTTTACTGCCAGTTAAACCATCACTTATTAATTTGCTTGATTCGGAGAAAATTTTATCTTATTTCGGTGAAAACGTTCTTCTTTCCAAGAAACCAATTTCCAAGATTTCGATTAAAGTATTCAGTAATTATATGTCTACCGTTGAACTCAAAGATTTCCAACAATTTGTTTTACCTTCTTTGGAAAAGGCTAATTTACGTTCTCCAGAAGCTGTTTTCCAACTTTTACCGGAATTTTATGGTTCCTTAAATAAAGATATTTGTAATATCAGTGAATTTTTCGGTTCATCGAAATTGGTTCTGCAATTCATTTCATCTTTTAAAGCTTCAAAAGAACAAACAAGAACCGGTGCTTTGGAATGTTTCAAGAAATTACTGCATCATTTAGGAGGTGACGTTAAAACTGTAGATGCTCTTTTAACTTCAGTAAAGAGTATTTCTAACGTTGATCAAAAAATCGTTATTGCAACTGCTATCGCTAAGGTTCCTATTGATCAAGTAACTTCTAAATCAATTGTGAAAATCTTGGAACCAATTGTTGCTAAGGATCAAAATGAAGCTTCTCTTGCTGCTTTCGCCTCTGCTTATGTGTATCATCTTATTGGACTTGTCTCCATTTCAGAATCTATTGACTTGAAAGTAGTATTGGCTGGTCTCTCAGAGAAGAAACTTAACTTAAGGAAAATATGGGCTATCGAATTAGGTACCCAGCTTTTCCAAGTTGATTCCATTTTGCATTCAAAGGAATTGAAGTCTGCTGTAGAATCCATATACCCAACTCTTATCAAGTCAACTAATGAAGCTATTGCTTCTCCGTTACCTACCATTTCCAATAAAGGTATCGCTACCGCTTATGTTACCATTGCTATCGGTAAATTGGCTAAAGTTTGGGGGTCTCTGATAATACAAGAACAATTTGATTCCTTGTTACCTCAAGTTTTGCAATCAAAAGATGCCCAGGAAGATGAAAAATTGTACTTGCTTTCTAGTGATAGAATCTTTACCAAAATCACCGCTGATGACGAAGCTACTTGGTTCTGTAGAGCATTGGATGCTGTACCACTGGAATTAGGTATCCTGACCGATTTTGGTAAGGCATGGCTTTATGTTACTCTGGATCAAGTGGCTCCTCATATTCGTAGACTTGGCCATTCTTTCTTACCAAACCATAACTCAGAATGTGTTGTATCTGCCATCTATTCTAGTTTAAGAGAAGGTAACATTTCAAGTAAAAATGTTGCTTTACTTTCACCAGTTATTTCTGCTATTGCTCATAAGCAAGATGAAAATATTGCTCGTAAACTCCTTGTTGCTTCCAATTATATTCCAACTAAGGACGGTTGGGTCGGATTATGTCAACGTATAGAAGTAGACCCAGGTAAAATTGTAGCTGAACATTATCAAGACATTGTTAGTGAAATTTTAGCTGAACCAATAAGTTCTTCACTTTTCAATACTTCTGTCAAGGCAGCTGCTTTGGTTGCCTTCATCCAACCAGAAATTATTGCTCCAAAATTGGCAACTTTCATAGAAACTTCTACTGATAGTAAAGGATTAACTTTTGATTCTACTACCCTTAAAATTTATTCTTCTCCAGAAGGAGAAGTAGTGATCAGTCCATTAAAGAAAAAGGCTCAAGAAGATAAGAACACAAAGGATTACGAAACTAGAAAATGGGAAGAATCCGTTAAAAAGGAATTAGAAAGTAAAGGTAAACTTCAAAAGAAGTACACCAGGGAAGAACAACAATTAATTGACCAACAATTGGCCAAGGAAGCTGAAATTAGAGCTAACGTTCAAACTGTGGTTGATAAAGCTCAAAAGGCTATGTCCCTCATCAATGGTTTACAAAAAGATGCTGAAAGAGTCGACAATGGTCAAAAATACTGGTTCCCAATTGCTCTGAAGGCTACTTTAGAATGTGCTAAGCATTTCACTTCTCTTCTTAATCAAGTTCCATTGGAAACCTTTCTTTCTCTTTCTGAAGTTGTCACTCCTCGTCTTGGTCAATTACGTAGATTCGTTGGTTCTGCCATTCTTCGTGTCAATAATGTACAATTGCCTGAAAGTTTAACTCAAGAACCTTTGGTTGAACTTTTATCTAGAATCTTGTTCAGAGTTAAATTCTTGTCAGATCAAACCCCGTTAGATAGTTTATCTTTATCATACTTCCTTCCACTTCTTCAAAAAGTATTGGAAATTGGGAAGAAGGCAGTTTTAAGTAAAAAGACCAAAGCAGTCACCTCAGAATTTGCTGACGAAGATCCCCAAGAAGAACAACTTTTATTAGGTATTGAAATTTTAGGATCTCATGCTGAAATTTTCGAAGACAGTTCTATCCCACGTACCTTTTTATTGAAAGAACTTCTTTCATTAATGCAAGTACCATCAAAGGCAAAGATTGCAAAGGAAACGTTTTCTTCTATTGCTCAATATATCTCTGATTCAATTTCAGAAGATGACCTTCAAGTTCTCTTGGATACTTTAATTACTCCAGATGTTTATGTCAAGGCTGCAGTCTTGGAATCTCTTGATGCTGAGTTTACATTCAATGGTGGAAGTATCTGTGAATTGTTCATTGCTACCTTTGATAATGATGAACAATGTCAACAATTGGCTAAAGATGTCTGGGAAGAAGGTGAGTTTACCAATCCTACTACTTCAGATTTACTTGCATTTGCTAATAACAAAGATCAAGGTATGAGATTAAGTATTTCTAGAGCTCTTTCTGAAATTTCTAATGGTGATATTGTACAACTCATCGAACATTATTGGGAAATGGAAAAGCCACCAGCATCTGTTTACGATGAATATGGTTTAGAAATTAAGTCCGATAAACAACAAGATAGATGGGAAAATAGGTCTACCGTTGCTTTAGCATTGAACGAAATTGTTCCTGAAGATGTCACTTCTCTTGTTTCATTCCTTGTTGAAGAACCAGCTGCTCTTGCTGATCAAAAGGAAGAAGTACGTGAAGAACTTCAAGATGCCGGTTTAACCACAATTAACCGTAGAGGTAATGAACATATGGAAGAACTTATCCCATTATTTGAATCATGTCTTTCTACCAAGAGTACTACTGCAAAATCTAAGGATAAGGTCCGTGAATCTACCATTATTTTATACGGTGCCTTGGCTCGTCATTTATCTGCTTCTGATCCTAGATTATCTACCATTGTCGACCGTTTAATTTCTACTCTTGATACATCTGTTGAACAAGTACAACATTCTATTTCCAAGTGTCTTGCTCCTTTGGTTCCTAAATTTGAACCAAAAAGTTACATCGAATCTCTTCTTACTAAGCTTTTCGAAGGTAAGACATTGACCGCCCGTAGAGGTGCAGCATATGGTCTTGCTGGTTTAGTTAAAGGTGCTGGTATTAAATCATTGGCTGATTTTGATGTTATCAGAGAACTTACTGATGCTGCTGATGATAAGAAATCTCCACAGAAACGTGAAGGTGTTGCATTAGCATTTGAATGTCTTTCCCAAGCTCTTGGTAAATTCTTTGAACCTTACGTTATCGAAGCCTTACCATTGTTACTTCGTCAATTAGGTGATCAAGCTCCTGAAGTTAGAGCAGCTACCGATAAAGCGGCTAAGGAAATCATGAGACACACTACTGGTTTTGGTGTTAAACAACTTATCCCAGTAGCTATTTCCAATCTTGATGAAATTGCATGGAGAAGTAAGAAAGGTTCTGTTGAACTTTTGGGTTCTATGGCTTACCTTGATCCAACCCAATTATCTGCTTCTTTACTGACTATTGTTCCTGAAATTGTTGGTGTGTTGAATGATACCCATAAGGAAGTCAGAAAGGCAGCTGATGCTTCTTTGAAAAGATTTGGTGAAGTTATCAGAAATCCAGAAATTCAAGAAATTGTCCCAGTTTTACTTCAAGCTATTGGTGATCCAACTAAATTCACCGACCCAGCTCTTGATAAACTTATTAAGACTCAATTCGTCCATTATATTGATGGTCCATCATTGGCATTAATTATCCATGTTATCCATAGAGGTATGAAGGATCGTTCTGCAGGTACTAAGAAGAAGGCTTGTCAAATTGTTGGTAATATGGCTTTCCTTGTTGATGCTAAGGATTTGAATCCTTACCTTCAAGAACTTGAACTGGAATTGGAAGTTGCTATGGTTGATCCAGTGCCAGCTACAAGATCTACTGCTGCTAGAGCAATTGGTCTGTTGGTTGAAAAATTGGGTGAAGTCGAATTCCCTGACCTTATTCCAAGACTTTTGCTTACTCTTCAAGATGAAAATAAAACTGGTGATCGATTAGGTTCCGCTCAAGCTCTTGCTGAAGTCATTTCAGGTCTTGGTATTTCTAGATTAGAAGATTTACTCCCAGAAATCTTGAAGCAAGCTCAAAGTCCAAGATCTCATATCCGTGCCGGTTTCATGCCAATGTTACTTTTCCTTCCAGTTTGTTTTGGATCTCAATTCGCTCCTTACTTGTCTTCAGTTATTGCTCCAATTTTGAACGGTTTAGCTGATCAAGACGAAGAAATTAGAGATACTTCATTAAGAGCAGGTAGACTTATTGTGCAAAACTACGCCAAAAAGGCAGTTGATTTACTTTTACCAGAACTTGAAAACGGTTTGGCTGATGAAGAATATAGAATTAGACTTTCATCTGTTGAACTTACAGGTGACTTACTTTTCCAAGTCACTGGTATTAGTGGTAAGACTGAATTGGAAGAAGAAGATTCTTCAGGAAGTCAAGTCAGTAGAGCTCTTATTGAAGCTCTTGGGCAAGAAAGAAGAGACAGAGTATTATCTCTTTTATTCATTTGTAGAAGTGACGTTGCAGGTGTCGTTCGTACCGCCTCAGTTGATATTTGGAAAGCTTTGGTTGCAAACAGTCCTCGTACCATTAAAGAAATCCTTCCAACTCTTACCAGTATTATTGTTCGTAAATTGGCTTCTCCAGATGATACCCAAAGAAGTATTGCTGCTCAAACTTTGGGTGAAATGGTTAGACGTGTTGGTGCTAATGCTTTGGCTCAATTACTTCCAACTTTGGAAGAATCATTGCAAACTAGTGATACTGATGCTAAGCAAGGTATTTGTATTGCCTTGACTGAATTGGCAACTAATTCATCTCATGACGCAGTTCTTCAATACCAAGATGTATTTGTTAGAACTGCTAGAATGGCTCTTTCTGATCCAGCTGAAGATGTTAGACAAGCAGCAGCTCAAACTTTCGAAGTTCTTCAAGAAACTCTTGGTAAATCTGTTGTTGATGCTATTATTCCACATCTTCTTCAAGAATTACAAACTGGTGATAATGAAGAAAAGGAAAATGCATTAATGGCATTGAAGGATATCATGACTACCAAGGCGGATGTTGTTTTCCCAATATTACTTCCAAATCTTTTGCTGCCACCTGTTGATGTATTCAAGGCAGGTGCTCTTGCTTCTTTGGCTGCTGTTGCAGGCTCTGCTCTTTACCGTAAGTTACCATTGATTATCAATACTTTACTTGATTCTATGGCTGCTAATGCCGACACTGCTTCCGAAGAAGAAAAGGAAAAGATTGCTTCGTCATTCGATGAAGTTTTAGTCTCCGTTGAAGATGAAGGTTTACATTCCTTGATGCAAACATTGCTTGCTTTGGTTAAACATGAAGATTCCGCCAAGAGAGCCAATATTTACAGTAGATTGGGTCCATTTTTCACCAATACTACTTTGGATTACCTGATCTACTTACAAGACATGATTTCACAATTTGTTATGTCCTTAGGTGATCGTCAACCACAAGTTGTTCAAGGTACTTTTGAAGCGTTGTCTGCTCTTGTTAAGAGACAATCTAAGGAAACTCTTGAAAGATTGGTTAAACCAACTAGAGAAGCTCTTCTGATTACTGGTGTTCGTGGAGAAGATTTGGCCGGGTTCAACTTACCTCGTGGTGCTGGTTGTATCTTACCTATTTTCTTGCAAGGTTTAATGTATGGTAACAATGAACAAAAGGAAGCAGCTGCCTGTGGTATTGCTGATGTTATCAGTAAGACTAACGGTGCTAACTTGAAACCATTTGCTACTACAATTACTGGTCCACTTATTCGTGTTATTGGTGAAAAGGTTAACTCAGATATTAAGACTGCAATTCTTGATGCTCTTACTTTACTTTTAGGTAAGATTCCAGCTTTCTTACGTCCATTTATCCCACAATTACAACGTACTTTTGTTAGATGTTTACTGGATCCTACTAATGAACATTTAAGATCAGGAGCTGTCACTGCATTGGGGACTTTAATTGAACATCAACCTAGAGTTGATCCTTTAGTCACTGAATTAGTTACAAGTGCCAAGGCCGCCACTGATCAACCAGTTAAAACTGCAGTACTTCGTGGTATTTTGGAAGTTATTGCCAAGGCTGGTAAACAAATGTCCGAAGCACTGAAATCAGCTGTTTTGGCATTAGTTGAACTTGAAATCACTAGAGTTTCTGAAAAATCGGCTGTTTCTTATGCTAGATTAATTGGTTCTTTAGCTCAATGTTTACTGGCTGAAGAAGCTACCAACATCTTAAGAGAAAAGATTTTGGGTTCCTCTGATTCCAAGTTTTCCATTTTATCCATTAATGCATTCTTAAAAGAAGCTCCACACCATATTTTCAACACTGGTCTTATCACTGACGTATTAAGTTTCACTGAAACTATGGCCAATGACTCTAATCCTTATGTCTCCGATAATGCCACTGTTGCCTTGGGTAAGATCTTATTGTTGAACGATAAACATGAGAGTCCAGTCTCTTCACAAAAGGTTAAATCAGAAGAACCATTTGTTCTTTCCAAATCATCGGTAGATAAAGTCATAGATATCTTAGCCAAGAATATGCTTGCACCAAACTCCAATTCTCCAGAGACTCGTCGTCTAAGTCTTGTTGTTGTCAGAACAACTTCGAGAACTCAATACGATCTTGTCAAGCCATACTGTGATATCTTAGGAACTTCTGTATTTACCTGTGTCAGAGATCCTATTATCCCAATTAGATTGGCAGCAGAAAAATGTTTCCTTTCTTTGTTCAATATGGTGGAAGACGTTGAATTGAAGGATTTCCATGCTTGGTTCGATGGTAAAGATAAATTTACCAATGCCTTGGGAGCCGAAATTGTCCCACGTTCCATTGGTGACTATACCAAGAGAGTTGGTTACCGTTTAGCAGGGGTTGAAAGAGAAAGAATTGCTGCTGGTGGAGACGATGAAACGTTGTTTAGTGATCGTATTGAAGACGAAGTAGAAGTGTGGGCTGTCGGAGGAGTTGACTTGAAGAAATAGACAATAGAAAATAGATATAAATAAATATGTATATATATATATATATATACGTAATAAATCTTACATTAATAAAAAATTGTAGTTTACTTGTAGTTTACTTGTTGAGATGATATCCTATATTACACTATTAATAATTTTTTAAATTCCTTGTCCATCTCTATCCTTATGCAGACTTTGCTCTACGGTGGCTGTCCTTAACACCCGTGGTGGTTCAGCAAAACTAAATACCGGCATGGGTAAATTAGTTGGTAAATTAGTTGGTAAGTCCAAGTTTAAGCTTCGAAGTGGAGGTAAGTTAGTTTCCAACCCATTTATATCACGTTCCGATGGTGGAGACAGTTTAATTTTAGGTTCATCCACCTCCATTTTGACTGGTGGAGGAGGAGTACTGGGTCTAATGTGAGAAGTGATCTGAGGTGGCTTTGCAAGTGGCTGTTGGTGTTGCTTTTGATGTTGCATTGGGATAGAACTCAACTGAGCTGGTGGTTGTTGAGATGAAGAAGGATGACAAAAATAACCAGAAAGATTTGTCAGAGAATTGTTTGCTGACAAAACAGGGGTTACATTCAGAGAAAGTCCCAAAACCGGAGAATTAGGTAAAGTAAATCTCAGTTGCAAACCAGTTGGAGAATTTGGTCTCAGTTTTTTAAGTTTTTGATGAACGTAATCCAAATCACCTTGTTGCAAGACATGCAGTTTATTAGGAGCCGGTTGCATTAAAGGAGTCATTCTTTGCAAAGAAGAAAGAGTATTGAGGTGAGTTTTATGTGAATTGGAAAGAGTAGTACAATTATTTTGAGGAGGCAGCAGCAGATTATGAAGGGCAATATTCAGTAAATATTGGAGTGAATTCGTTGAATATGAATGGGCATTTTTCAATGAAGGTCTTACATGTGAAGATGAGTTAGTAGATGCCTTGAAATTGTGAATGCTAGTATTGTTATTATTGGTATTGGTATTGGTATTGGTATTGTTATTTTGAATGTTATTATGATTGTTAATGTTATTATGACTGATATTATTGATATTGGTACCGCTGTTATTCTTATTATATTGCAGCATGGATAATGAAGTTAAGTTACTAAACATAGTAGCCTTTTTAGTACCAAAATAGTCAGTGAGCAGAGGAAGCAGCTTCAGATTGGAAGATTCCAAGTTCCGGAGCTCTTCAGAGGCAGCGGAAGCCAAAATATCGATATTCATAGTGCTAGGGGTTCGTTTGAGATCCACATTGGAATCTTCAGATGTTGTTTGGGAAAGTGGAGCAGTGGTAGCTTCCTCTTCTGTATCGGGTTGGGAAGAAGGAGTGGTGGTGTTCTCTGGCGATGTGGTAGTACTACGTTTTTTACTTGAATGATTATTATTTGGAGTGGCAATGGCAGCATTATCATTAGAAGTGGATTTAGCACTGGATGGAGGCGAGGCCAAATCATGATCGTTATGATGGCGTACATCAGTAGGGTGTGGGTCGACTAGTTGGTTGATGGTAGGATGTTCGCTAATATTACCAATATTACCAACATTATTGATATTATTGATATTACTAATATTATTGATACTATTGATATTACTGATATTACTGATATTATTGTTGTTGCTACTGGCATTTTGAGGCGGAATCTCCATCTGTTGTTGTTGTTGTTGATCAGCTGGAGCTCCTGGCTGTCCTGACTGCCCCGGCTGCTGTCCCGCAACCAGACCCAGCCCCAGTGTCTTCAGAAGATTCTTATTCCTCCTCAGATTAGGGTTGGTGTGGATTCGTGAATGTCTTGTAAGTTCGTCAGATCTCGAAAATCGTTTGAAGCACCCCGGAAAAGAGCACAGATGCGGCTTCTCTCCAGTATGGGTTCTGATATGTCTTGTTTGGTGTTCTAAACGATGGAAAGCCTTGTCACACATCGGACATTTGTATGGCCTATTAGTAGGATCCTTTTTCCTATTGTCAATAGCACTCATATTGGTGGTGGCCGATGATCAAAAGGGGTGAGAGTAGAAATGCTGTAAAAATAAACGGACAAGAGAAAAAAATGGGGTAAGGTGGGTTTTTTTTTCTGTTGTCAAAAAGTAAAAAAAAAATAAATTAAAACCAAAAAAATAAATTAAAAAAAAAATTAAAAAGAGGATTATTATAAAAAAAACCTCAGTTGCGGGTGGTAGAGACACAGGAAACATGAAATGCACGAAAAAGTAATGGCTTCACCGAGATCGCGGGCACACGAAACAGAGCACGACAGTTAGAGCAAATGTGGAGAGTGTTAATAGGGTGGGGACGGACGTTTTCTTTTTGTTTTCTTTTTGTTTTTTTAAAAAAAATTTTATTGGCTTCTACTTTTAGTTTTTTGGTCCCTACTCATACGGAAATCTGGGAAACAGCTAGGAAGCCAGGAAAAAGAAACGTTTGGAAACAGTGAACGGCAAAATTAAAATAGAACTTGATCGAGTGTTTCATCCGCCAGGGCATTTATACTCGTTATCGTGATATCATAGAAGTAACTTATTCTAGTATCTATTTCTGGTGTTTTTTATTTTTGTTTATGTTGTATTTTGTATCTTATTTGTTGTTTCTTGTTTATCTTATATTCTGTTTACCCTACGTGTTTCTTCATTTATTTCCTATTCGTTTATCTATTCTACTACTTGTTGATCTTTTATTCTATATTTATTCTATATTAATTCTACTGTCTATTCTGCTCGCTTAGACTATGGCTGTGCCTCTATATCTCTGTATCAATTTTTATCGGACTCTTTTGATGTTGCTTTCCTAGTGTTAACCCCGTTCGCTTGTTATTGGCATCGTTCGAAATCGGAACTAACCACACGGATAAACTAAAGGTATTAGATGTTGTATCACAAATAATTATTGTATTGCCATGAATTATATGGCAGAAATAAAAAAATAAAATAAAATAAAATAAAAAAAAGATTTATTTTATGCATGTATTTTTTTTTATTTCTATACAAAATGCCTTTACAGAAGTGCATTTGAGGGGAAAGATCCTTGAAAAGTGGAGCAGATTTCTTTTGCAAGCTCTGGAGGAAGAGGCGATGGAACTAAAATAAAAATAAAAATAAAAATAAAAATAATAAAGAGAGAAATAATAATGGAAAAATGGAAAAATGGAAAAATGGAAAAATTCATGGCCGTACCAATCAAAGATGATCGTATTGATGGAAAGTTAGCTTGGCTTCCAAACATTCAACTGATACGGTCAAAGTGGGGAACATAAGTTTTCTAGAAAGATGCTTTTTTTTTTGTCAACTGTTAGTATCCATTGGAGTTCCTCTTTCTTTTATTTTGACAGGTGCACTTGTGTTGGTAGAGCAGTAAATCAAATCCAATTGAACAATCCACAGAGATCACAAAAGTTGACCCTTTGTAACTATCATTAATATTGATATTGATATTGATATTAATAATGATGGCATTGTTATCATTCTTATCATTCTTATTATTCTTAATATTTTCTTAATATTTATATTCACTCTTAGTCCTTCAGTTGATCTCTTGCTTTCCGTGCTGCTCTCGTCTCAATTATCTTGTGCCGCAAGGAATGCTCTGATTTCGCCTAACTCCATCTCATCCCATTCCTATCAGGAAAAAAGGTGTGTGAGGGCTTAAAAGGGGAGACACAAATTGTGGTCGGATTTGAGGGGATGTACAAAAGAAAACTGGGGCCCGATATTTGGGCCGATACATGGCAAGTCATCTTAGGAGTGGTCTCATTCGAATTACTTCGCTATAATTGGCGCTAATTACGCCGTTAGCAAGCTAAATTTAGCGACTACTGTCTGTCCTAGAAACTCAGACGAATTTAAATTTACACCGACTCGCTACCTATCTACTGATATAAGGTTTTAAATTGAATGGTTTATTTTTTTTTAAAATGCTTCCCATAATCCTCACCTTTTCCTTTCCTTTCCTTGAGCCACTTTATTAGATTTTTTTTTTTCTAATTCCAGTTATTGCTGCCCTTTACTACTCTTAGTCTTCTCTGGATCATAGAAATCATCTAAAATCTTTAAATCTCTTTAATTCTATATTTTGCTACTTTTTTCTTAAAACTCCATGGTTGCAGAATTTTACCCATTTATCTCCGAAATTAGGTTTGGGGCGATAACAGAAAAACTGTGGAGACAATAAGAGAGCACGTTTATGAATTATCGTAGACGAAAAACAATAAGTCTGTACAAATGTGATAGTCCAGTAATATCATAGAACTATAATACTTAGATATGTCTTATCATCAATATTATTGTAATGTATGTTTTCCAATATATCCTTTCAAGGTAGAGTCTGATCTGCCTAGGAACGCTAAATTATTTTTCCGCGCCTCTTAACGCCCAAGTTGATATCTTTAATCTCAATTTCATAAGGCACTTTTAAGAGTCTTGCGTCTACTCATCTATTCCACGAACAATAGATTACAAAACAAACAATATATGCTTTATAGTTAATTTAGCAGTTTGAGCTAATTCATATAATTATTATTATTATTATTATTATTATTTTGAATCTAGAAGAATCAAAGAGTACAATATATGCATTCAGCTTGTCCCCTACTAAAAATACGTATGTGCTTGTCCTTTGTGTGTATGTGTGATGTGTTTGTGTGCGTGTGTATATGGGTGCGTGTGAAAGGGTATGCGTTATAATATTTCCTTACGAACAGTAGTGCATTCGCCGAGCTAACGACGGCCCCTGTACGAAACCCATGGGTTTATGTGATTTACGCAGGAGAAGAGAATGTAGAAAGTAAACTTACCCCCGCTATTAGAATGTTGAAACTGGTGCATTACTCTAATAATCAATAGTAAGTATATTCTAAAACTAATCTCATAACTATTACATATTGGTGGTTCCTCCAATTTCCGCTTACTCCCCTCTTCATTCCAAAGTTCTCATTCGCAAGAGAACGTAAGCGATAAGGAATCGTAGTTTTTTCCAGTATCAACGACCCGAGGCCAACAACTTTGAAGTCCAGTGAAGGACGGTATTTTGTGGGGTAAAAGGTTGTGGAAATATGCTTCACTCTACTTGAAACCATTCCACTTCAGAACAATACTCCTCTGTGGATACACTCGTGACCCAACACTAAATCGTCCCATGACTTTCATGATCATCCCATTGACTATCATAATCACCCACCTTTCTTTTACGGCCCCCCTTCCCCCCACTTTCTCAAACAAAATCGGATGATTAAAATGTATGCGCCAGTTAGTAAACTAAAATGCTAAACGAGACTACCCTTAGCATAGTTAAATGAGATCACATCACCTCGACCGATCGGGTTATCATTGTTTTAGGTTATTTTTAGATCCATTTTCAGTAGATACTTGAAACCGTAGTCAATCACATGATAAGCCATTGCATCTATATCACATTACATTTTTACATTTTCTATATTTTCTACGGTTTCTATATATTGTACTTTCCTCCCTCTCTCTATTTATGGCCTTTTTTGTTCTTTTTGCTAATTTCGCCCTTTTCGCTCAATTCACTGTTGTCGCTTATCTTGTTATTATTTTTTAAGGTTTCCTTCTGTGTCACAAAACCATTTTTTGCAACCATTTTCCTTCCCTAATTTTCCCCAGTAGAAACATAATATTTGATAAACAAAATTAAACGTAAAACTAACTATTTATTCCAAGCCACGTAAGATGCTGTCGTCACTAACTAAACCAAACAAGATTGTGTCTGTTAACATCCAGGGTCCTTCTAAAAATAAACTAGATGGCCTTAAGAATAGTAACAACTATCCTCCACTCCCTACCAAGAAACCATCATCGGTTAAACTATCAACAACCGATTCCAATTTTAAGGGTTCCAAAACCCACGATTTATCAAGAAAGGAGTCTTGGGTTAGTAAATTATCTAACCCCACTTCCTCCCAAAAGGGTTCGAATTCGAATTTCTTATCATTAACATCATCCACTGTTAAGTCTTCATCTTCGTCAGTTGCAACCTCCACTTCTCCTGTTTCCTCTGCTTCCTCTTTATCACAAAACACCAGCAAACGTGATAGACCATCTGCTTGTGTTTTCGTTGCAAGCTTATGTGCATCGTTGTCCGATGATGAAATTTCCCATTCTGTAAGTAATCATTTCAGAAAATGGGGCACCCTTGGAATTGTTAAGGTTCTTCGTGATACTAAGAACAGACCTTATGCGTTTGTTCAATTTCAAAATGATGAATGTGCTACCAAAGCTATCAAAGAAGGCCATTGCTCCGTTTTAAATGGACGTCATGTTCGTTGTGAAAGAGCGAAAGTTAACAGAACTATCTTTTATAGTAGCTTAACTCCAGATACGATTGAATCAGTTAAAAAGGATTTATCCAAATACGGTGAAATCGAATCGATTTTACCTGGTACAGAAGAAGGAAAAATGGCTAAAGATACCATTTTTTCAAACCATTGGTTCGTTAAATTTGCTTATAGAGAAGATGCAATCACTGCTTATGTTAGTTTGAAATCGGCAAAACTTGAAAGGATTGAATGGGCAAGAAATATCGATGAAGTGGATCTGAGTGCTTTAACAACTAATTCTGAAAATTCTAGTAAAATTGAATCAGACGAGTCTTCGATTGATTCGTATTCCATTTTTATTGGCCACCTCAATTCAAAAACAACAAAAAAAGATTTGTTGCAAAGATTTAGTCCCCACGGTAAAATCATTGAAATTATTATTGCTGAAAGACCTGATAAAAAATTTGCCTTCATTACTTTTGACAAGGAATTCAGTGCTGCAACAGCAGTGGAAAAGGAAAACCATTCAATGTTTCAAGATAAAACCTTACACGTTCTGTTTAGGGCAATCCCACGTAAAGGGAAAGTACAACAAAAAATTCAAAGTTTATTTTTAGCTCCTCCACCGATTAATATTCCTAAGAAATGGAAAGAAACTGATGAGCGTTTACCTTTACAAGAATATACAAATCGTGATATTCTAATTGAAGGCCCAAAGTATCCTCGATTTGGAGCTCATGGTGATAATGTAAACATGAATTCTTTTAAACCTAAAAATTTACGCTTCGATAGAAATTCAAGCCTCCCTTCACAACAAGATACTTTTAATTCAATTAGAAGACCAAATTTGGTTGACCACGAAAATAACCGTCAGCATATGGGTAGAAGGTTTCTGGGTTTTGCAAAATCCCATGATTTCTCAAACAAAAATGAAATTGGACAAAGTTTTTCGTCTACAAAAGATTCTATGAGGGTAGATTGGAAGGTTAAAAGATCATCTTATGACCGCGTTCCAAATGGCTATCAGCAGAATTATGGAAAAGGTAATATGATGCCAAATTTTGTTCCTTACCAGTATTCCCCACCTTCTCCATATTATTATATGTCAGCCATGTATAATAATCAAGCACTTACTCCGCAGCAGCAACAGAAGGCTAGAGGATCGCAAAACAACACATTTCATAGAAATGGGAATAATAGCTTCGCCACCAAACCAGGAAAAGAATTAAGCGAGAATGTACGATTTAGTGCATAATTTATTTATTGATAGGTTGAGTATTATTTATTGTGAATTGATATTAGGGTAATATAAAGCTATTATTATTATTATTATTATTATAATGGTAAGTATTGAAGAGCTTTTAAATAGAATTCTAGATAAAGAGATAAATACTTTTAATGGTAAGTCTTCAAGTTTATCAAAAATTGAAGTAAAGAAATTCTACGACGAACCTTCGGATAGGGCGATTCTTGATGAAGCACCATGGAAAAGAGATGCAAAATATTTTCAACATGTGTATATATCAACGTTAGCATTAATCAAAATGACCTTACATGCAAAATCAGGAAATAACATTGAAGTTATGGGTATGATGACAGGGAAAATCTTTAACCGTTCCATGGTGATTTTGGATGCCTATCCACTTCCAGTGGAAGGTACGGAGACAAGAGTGAATGCACAGGCAGAAGGTTATGAATTTATGGTGCAATATTTGAATTCGCTGAAAGAAGTTGGCAGAAATGAAAATATTATAGGTTGGTATCATTCACACCCAGGTTATGGATGTTGGCTTTCGGGAATTGATGTAGCAACACAAGCATTAAATCAAAACTTTCAAGATCCATATTTAGCGGTGGTGATAGACCCTACTAAAACTCAACAACAAGGAAAAATAGAAATTGGAGCATTCAGAACGTATCCTGAGAATTACCTAAAGGAAAGAAATCATAAGAATAGTGGCCATGATGATAATAATATTAGTAGTAATAATAAAGAAGATAATGGCGACAGCAATGTCAATGTTTCGGAAGCGAAGAACTCGAGAGATTTACCACAAGATAAACGACAAGATTTTGGAGCACATTGGGATGATTATTATATGTTAAATATCGAAATTTTTAAATCACCGAACGATAATATAGTGTTAGATGTGTTGAACGAGAAATCATGGATTCATTCGTTACTTGCCAACACCAATAGTGGTGCTAGAAAGGAAATCTTGGAAGAAGCCCGAGGGTTATTTCCAAAGCTTATGAGTAAGAAATTGACTGAAAATACGAATTCAGTAATGAGTAATAAACTACACCAAATATTTGAAGTAGTGTTGACAGAGAAACTCTTGAATTCACAGAATGAGATTGAAAATATATCAGTTGGGGCATTGAATGTAGAGAACTCGGAAGATATGCAAGATGAAAGTGATTTAGGAGAAGGAACCAATGGATTAGATGAATCTATGGATGAAGATGAGACGGATGATGTAGAATCCAATGTTAATGTTGAAGTTGCTACTACTCCTACTACTAGTGGAGGTGGGATTAAGCGATCAGATTTGGAAGAACCTTCACTAGTGACTTCAGATATTAGGCAAAGAAAGATACAACAAAAGGATCCCATCAGTGGGACATCGAAAAAATTTGGATCTAGCTTACCGATGCCACCGGAGCCAATAATTTTAAATCAGCAGCGTCAATTTAGTTGGATGAAATCCATGACGGAAATGGAAGCAGCGGGTTCTGCTTTTTCTGCAAAGGCATTACAAGATCTCAAGCAATCTCGTCTCCAGAGATCTCTATTTAACGTGTGAATGTGAAAGTATGCTAACAAAAGAAGGTTAAAGAACATGTACTAAATAACGTATGAGAAGGTCAGAGAATATATATGTAAGCTAAGTAACGTGCGAGAAGATTAAAGAATATATATGTATACTAAGTGCATTTACAAGAGAGTTTAAAGAATCAAAATAGGTAAAACTATATTACTCTAGTTCCTCTTCCAGTTATTATACATTAGAATACGCTTACCTAATCACTACATATATATATATATACATATCTATAGATACACATATTTACAGATATACGTATTTTCTCGTTTAGATATAACTGTGCTTCACTTTTCTTTCCCTTTGATTCTCTCTTGTTCCTCTTAGCTTCTGTTTCTCTGTTTCTCTCTCTTTTCCATCGGCCCGTCTTGAGTCATTTTAATGCTCCCAGTTAAGCGCTCGTAAGTCTTCTCGTAGATTCAGATTTTGAATTCTTTTCTTTTGCCTCTTCCAACCTCATCGCGCGCAGCAAACCCACAATTATTTTTATTTTCTCCCAGCAAGAACGAGCCGTAGAAGCACCCCCAGCGAGTCACTCTATCTAGCCACTGATGAAGGAGGCTATTGAAACTTTGGGACCTCTTATCGACCGAATCATAGCCAACCCTCTTTCGTTCACTACTGCCAAAAAACAGGCCCATCTCCAGGACGAAAAACCCGCAAGTTACATCGTTCTCTCCAAGCCTTCCAAACGCCAAAAACAATCTTCTTTTTCTTCTTCTTCTTCTTCTTCGCGCGCCTTACAAATTGATCAAAGCGGTGATCAAGACGTAGACGATAGTGCCAGTACAGGGTCCGAAAATATGATGAAGAAACCTCGTTCGATGTATGAGGCCGTGCAGGCGTACACTGGTAAGCGATTCATGACCAAAGCAGAGAAAAGAGTGGAGAAAAGAGCCGGAAAACGTGAAAATAACAACCCCATCAATGCTGCTAAAAATAATAATAATATTATTATTAATGTATTGAAAAATCAGCACCCAGAAGACTTGGGTCAAGACTTGGACTTGGACCAAATTTCCAATGAAGATATCGGCGATGATATCGGTGAAGTTGTAGGTGAATACCAGAAATCGTCGGATTCGGAATACGAATCTGCTTCGGAGTTCCCATCTGCTGATATCACTGATGAATCCCTGGAAGACAAGATGAGGTCCACCAGCCCAGAAGACGAAGAAGTAGATGATGAAGATGAAGAAGAGGGTTCTGACGAAGAATCTGTTTCTGCTTCTGACTCAAAGTCTTTGGAATCTGACGAAGATGAAGACCTAGGTGAAGATCTTGAAGACCTTGGTGAAGATATTAATCCTGCCGATTTGCAACCAATTTCTAGGGGGCTACCAGCTAATCAACCAGCTTATCAACCAGCTGATCAAGATGCTGACGACGCCGAGGACGAAGAGGACGATGCTGACTACGACTCTAACGAAGAACCAGCTTCTGCTAGCGAAGTGTCGTCATCCGATGAAGACGTAGACAACAACTCCGAAGACGAATCCGAAGGGTCGGAAGGATCTGAAGCCTCCCCTGAATTTGAAGGGTTGAAACTTAAACCTCAAAGTAAACTACTCATGGCCGCCGATAAGAAGGAGTCTAGCACTTCATCTACTCCACCAACATCTCCAGAAGAAATCGGGACCAAGGCAGCAGCCAATAGTAACAATAATGATCTCCTATTTGATCAAAGCTTCCCTGATCCAAAGTATATCTTACCTACCGAGGAGTTCTATGCCATTAACGAATACGATGAAGATAGAGGGTCCAATCATTCCGATAGAATATATAAAAACTGGAGAGAATTGAAAGGCAAGAAACCAGTGGGTCTCTTGAATCGTGGGGTCACTTGTTATATGAACTCAGCTATCCAAGCCATGCTTCATATTCCGGCAATGCAACATTATCTTAATGAAATCCAACTGGGGAAACATAATAAGGTGTTAAAACCCCGTTCTGTGAGTCATGTTCTTGCCGAACTTTCCATGAAAATGTGGGGGCTCGATAACAATAATAACAATAATAACGATAAGAAAGGATCTCCTAATTTCATTAACCCCAAGAAAATCATCCAAAGATTAGATGATATCAACTGTATGATGTCTGAATGGCAACAAGAAGATGCCCATGAATATTTCATGTCGTTGATGTCTAGATTACAAGAAGACTCTACTCCAAAGGGTAAGAAACTTAATCTGTCTATCTTGTACGATATCTTTGGAGGCTTATTACACCAGTCAGTTACATGTAAGAACTGTAGTCATGTTTCCAATACCAAGCAAGAATTCTATGATTTATCACTTGGTTTGAATAAGAAGAAGAGAAACTCGTTCCAATCGGAAGCTGGTAAGCCACAAATGGGCAATACCGATCAACTGATAAAAAATGCATCCACATCATCATCTACATCTTCATCTAAATCTACAACTACAACTACGTCATCGGACGCTTCAAAACGTCATCAAAAATATTCTATCGAAAGATCAATCCACGATTTCTTCTCGTCTGAACTCATCAAACATGACAAATCTGATAAGAGTTCTGGATATGAATGTGAAAAATGTAAGCAACGTACTAATGCCACTAAAATAAGTACCATTGATCGAGCTCCAGAATCCTTGGCTGTTCATTTGAAGAGATTTAAATTCAACGGTAATTCTTCATCGAAAATGAAACAAGCAGTTGCTTACCCTAAATACCTTGATTTGACCCAATATACTTCTGATTTGAGTCCCGTCAAGTACCAATTGACGTCAGTTATTGTTCATGAAGGTAGACTGCTTCTGTCTGGTCATTATGTATCACATTGTTTACAAACTGATGGTACTTGGGCCAACTACGATGACGAATATATTAATAAATTGGGCGAAAGGGAAGCATTGTCTGAACCCTTGGCTTACTTTTTGGTGTATACCAGATTGACCCATAAGAGCCAAAAGAGGGTAGCACCACAGGCGGAAGGAGTTCCATCGAAGAAGAGGAAGCATTAACTGTTCCTGGATGGTTTAGGGAACATAGATATACTAGATAAAGCACTAGAAGTTGAAACTCTACGGGTCTCTCAAGAAACATGTATTAATAAACCTAAACCCTAAACCAAACTAAAAAAAAAGGAAAACCAAACCATAATAGCATCAATAAGTAACTAAAAAAATTAATATAATAAAATTAAAGATCATTCCGTATCTGTATACGTATTAATAAAAAAAGGTAGAGAGATTAGTCTCTCCTCTTATTCTAAAACTTGCAAACCAAGCAAATATAAAAAGAAGTAAATTGATAATAGTCTTGCCCATAGGTGACATATCCCATAGATATCATTTCCCAAACCATGGGTATCAAAAGTAAAAGGGAGCCTTAGCCTTCAGCCTTTGGCCTTCGGCCTCAGGCTTCAGACATCGACTAATGCATCTTCATCTTCATCTAACTTATCGGTGGCCAACGAACGGAACCGAAGTCTATTTAGAAAAGAAACATCTAGGTGATACGGAGTAGTAGGCTTATCGCTATTACTCTCCGATATCCCAGTTGGTCGATCAAACTTAAAAGAAGTAGTATCATCGTTATCCGATACACAAGAAAGTGGCGAATTTGTGTTTGTACTAGAAGCGTTAGAAGCAGAAGATCTTCTTCTTAGATTTTTATTCTTCAATAATGAAGCAGTACAACTATTATTTGGAATGGTTTTAATGAAATGCTTTTCAATTACAAACTTGCCCTCCTTATAACATTCCAGATAAGAGTATGCCTTTTTATAATTCCAACCTAATTTAGAATCACATTGATGACACCGGATTAAACTGATAAGATAATCACCAGTTTTCATGGCAGTTTTCTGTAATATAGGGTCGGAACTGATGTTAATTACTTGGTCTACCAAGTAAGCGGGTCCTGAGGATCCATAAAAATTATCTGATATAATATGATAGCTTAAGCATAAATGTGACAGGCACAGATTACAGATGATAATTTTGGTTTCTTCTGACTCGTAGCTCAGGCTTTCAAAGAAAGATGTTTGTTTAAGCCCCATGATAAAACAGGGTATATTTTGGGTATAAATTGGTATAAATTGGTATAATTAGGGTGTAATTAAGGGTATAATTAAGGGTATAATGTTAATGATAAGGGCTCTGCGTAAGACTATTAATCTATATCAGTAGATAGAAAAGGGGTAATACACTATTTAGTATCCGGAGTTTTGTACTTGGTCTTTCAACTAAACAATATATCCACTTCTACTCCTATAGGATCCGAACTGGTAAATCACGGACTCTGAAGGGGTATTAATTAAATAATGTTATCAAAGGTATATGGTAACTAAAGGGGGGGGCTAGGAGGAAAGTGCTGCGCAAATATATGTATGTATAATAATTAAAAAAAAAAAAGATGAGGCAGATTTATCTATATATATAAAGTGCTTATTATATAAACTATTTAATAAAGTCCCATAAAATATGTACATACTTATTTATATATTTATATGTAAGAATAAAGATGTAAGAATATTATTGTAAGAGTATGATTGTTCTGGGAAGAAAAAAGGAAAACATAACCTTTCTAATATGTACATTAAAGGGGGGCGATAAAAGAAGAAGAGAGTATATTTATAGAGGTTTGGGAGGGGGCGGCGTACTGCTTAGCAGAGGGTATTTAGCCAGGTTATAAGAGGTGCATTAAAGGTCAGGTTAGGAATATAATATTATTGATAGTTAAATGGAGTACAGATTTTCCTGAAATTAAAGTAAACTCAAATATATGTACCATTTATATCATTCAGGTCAGTTTTTTCTTGTAACCTCCCAAAACCGAAAGGGAGTGGAGTAACGAAAAAGACGGAGGAAAGGAAATTGGGTTTTTTTTAAATTGTTAACTACACATTAGACAGGACGGCTATTACATTGGTGTGTGGGAAGAGGGAGTTACACCGGGCGAAAACGTGAATATGAAACGGAATTTTGAAGGAAGAAGGGAGTTGGAATTAGTTTAGGGTTTGGATATAAGTATGACTGTTTTCATTGTTTTATGTGACATTGCGTTATTGTGTTTTAATTATATTAACAAACCAGTTTTATTATAAATAATCAAATCAGTATTATACATATATATGTATGTATGTATATATATTTATTGGTATATATATTTAGGTTCATTTATTTATTTATTTATTTATTTATTTATCTCTATATGTTTATGTTTATGTTTATGTTTATTGTTTGTTAACTTTTGCCTTCTTTCTTATCTTTTGGTGATCACGTTGTAACTCTGGATGTCTTTGCTTTTAGATGCATTTCGGTTGCTAATTATTTAATTATATGGTTTTAGTCGCTATTAATAAGAACATGGTTTCTGTAAGTAAAATACATTTTAAAAAGGCGGCTACTTCCCCTCAAATTTCTTATATCTTAAAACAAGTTGATTTCTACTTTACTCCACTTATACTTGTTGGTCTATAGCTCATCATTTATTATTTTGCTTAATATTTATTATTTAGTATTTAGTATTTAGTATTCTTGTAGGTTCTGCGACCTCTAATTAAATCCAGAACTATATCCCGAAGAGGAAGGTCAACTGCAAATTCCAAATTAGACGGCACCTACCTGGTAGAACATCCCATACGGCGATGTATTGTAACTTATTTCAACCCCACGAGCTTCTTTAGTAGAATATGTTTAGAAAAAAAATAAATAAATACTGGCTTCCGACCCCTAGCTTGTATCACATACTAAAATTATTTAAATTATTTTCCCCATTACGGTTTTCTTTCTTTCTATTGTCTTCTTCTGTATGCAAGTAATATACGCTAATTCTTTTAATTTATGCGTGTATGTTCTTATCGAGCCAGATAAGTGTGGCAGGTATATGGAGAAAACTGAGGCAGCAGCAAAACGTTGCTAGGAGATACCGATAGGAAATGCTGATATCCCTCAGCTACTCTTAGCTGCTCTGTATCTTTATCTATATACCTCTGTACCTCTGTAATACATTTAAGTTGTTTGTTCTTACTACAGCCTTTGGTGGGCTGTGTTCAGTATATCTCCTACCTCTACGAGCTCATTATAGGAGGCCACCTCGAATCACATCATTTGTTCTTCTATTTAGGATGAGAAACCTCCGTTATCTATTCTGCATAAACTCTCTTCCACATCTCCTGCCTTGCTACAGTTGCTTACACTCTCGGCGGTAATTCTCAACCGTTTTCCTACCACAACTGGCAACTGCCCAGTAATCGAAGCCCTGAAGCCCTGCGACTACCTAAGTTATCTACATCCTACAACTGATGCTGTCCTGATCGGAGTATGTCTTATCAATACTACGTATGTGTTCTCAGTTCTAATTATGAAGACTTACAGTGTTCTATCTGTAGTGATTCTATTTGGTGTTTCTATTTGCAATGTTTTGATAGTGGTAGTTTCTGTACGTTAATCTTCAAGAGTCTCTACTACCAGAACATGCATCCCTAATATGCATTTCACCACCAGTGGTTATGTTATACGTGGTTCGTTCTTGTTAGGATTACCTAGATGTACGGATGTGCATATGTATATCTGAGCACTGGAAGTGTCCAAACCCTAATTATAGTATATAAGGGTATAATCTACATAGTTAATAAATTATCTTTGGTATAACTGATTCTAACAGTTCTAGGAAATTTGAGTTATTTAGTGATTTGAGTTTATTTTGAGCTAGTTCAGAGTCTCTGCCTTCTCACTTCTGCCTCTAACTTTGTGTAGCCTATTTCATAGAAATCACATTCGCGTTTACGACAGGTTTGAGCTATTAATAGGTGGTATGGAGCCTTCATTCAAAGATAATACCACTTTAACACTGATGATGTTTGTTACATAAATAGTCTACAGTTTAAGATATTATTTTTTTTCTCTTTTGATATACTAAATATATGCGTATATTTATGATGATGGTTCTATTTACATATTCTTACCACTTATACCATGGTCTAACTCTGAAATTTAATGGTTCATTGTTTAATTGCATTCTTGGCTTCTTATTGGCTTCCTTTATTTGCTTTTCCCATTTCAATCTCTTTAATGTTTGTTCAGTTCTTAAAACAGCTTTAATATGAGCATAACGCATATTTATTCTACCAGTACGACCTCTACCTTTAATATCAAGAAGCTTTCTAGTATCACCATCAGATCCAGCCCAGATCCTTTCAATCCATAAACCGTTTACGTCATAACCTTTTTCTTGTGCTGCAGTGACACCAAATTTTAATAATTTTTCAACTTCAGTGGCTACTTTTTTAGGGTTGAAATGTAACTGGTTGATGGCGTTTTGAACAAAAGATCCGGCAACAAATCTATTAACTGGAGTTGCCTTTTTAACTGATGTCTTAAGTCTACCAGTGGAAATATATAAACTTGGTTCCAAAGTATCAATTTCTTCTTTAGTTAAATTTAATTGATAACTTTCATTGGTTTCTGGGTGTTCAACAACCTTATTATTCTTATAAAACCCGTATTTCAAGACAACTTGTTCGTAAAGTTCTCTTTTCAATGGAGTGATGTTATCTTCCACATTGTGAATTAATGGTTTCATTTCTTCTATGTAAAATTCTTGAAGTTTTTCATCATCTTTGGCTAACAAATGATCCTTTGCATCCGGTTTAGTTTCTGTTTCTGTTTCTGTTTCTTCAGTTGTTTTTGATTTTTCAACTGCAGCTACGTAGTTCTGATGTCTTTGTGGAGTATGAGAAACTTCGGAAAAGATACTCCCATTGAAAAGACAAGTCCTTTGTTGGAATCCTCTGGATTGAACTACAACTAAGTTCCCGATCCGTGGCACTGATGATCTCCACAACATCGTCTGGTTTTCGTTTTCTTTGTGTTGTAAAAATCTGAAGAATTTTTTGTGGGTTTTTTTTCGTGGAAAAGAAAACCGAAAAGTAAATGTGGGAGGAACGCATAATTTTTGAAAAATTGGCACGAACGACAAATGAGATGTAATGATCTATAGGAAAGAAAAACAAAAAAGAAGCAGAGAAGAGGGTAGGCACTATTGTACATTCGACTTTAGAATTTTGTAGTTAGATTATGGGATATCGTAGGGGAAATAGTTGGCTATGGATCATTACTTTAGAACATCTGAAAAAGACGGAATATTCAACAAATTACTACGAAGCTTAAATTCAATATATAGTAATTATCTCTGGTGTAGAATTTCTACAAGTTGTAACATCTAATAACGTATATTATGCAAGTTGCTACCCTTAGTCATCATAACCAGACAAGTTCTTGTCCCTTGGTCTGTTTGGCAATGGATAAGTAACTGGGATTGGGATATGATCATCGTAAAAGAATCTTCTTAATGGAGTACCAAAGAAGACAATGAAAGGAGCGGAAAGGCCCAAAGCTACTGAAGCAACGAAATGTGGCTTGGTGTGGGAATGGTAACGCAACCACTGTTTGTTAGTAAAGAAGAAAATATAAAGATGCTAGATATGGGGTGCTTTGATTCAAGAACGGTGGATCCAATGCAGCTTATGTGGCCAGCAGTATCATAAGAAATATCATTATTATTCATATAAATCCTATACGTATCATGAATGTATCATGAATGCATCATGAATGTATCAAATACGTATCATATACGTATCATATACGTATCATATACGTATCATATCCATATTCACAGCTTCAACTGTTCTAAGTGATCTTGGTTAGAGTACCAATCTGGGTCAGTAAACAAGCATCTGCCACCTTCTAAGGCCCATATGAACAGGTCATTCAACCACCAAGCTATTAATAACTCCCTTGCCGTGATATTAGCTCATATTGGGATACACTGTAAATATATTGAATAACTATCGAAAATGATGACCACGTCGAGATCCAAAATCCGCTACAGGTCGGTTGTTGGCGCATTTAGCATCTCCAGAATCCGCTCTTCGTCCGTATACATACCTTGAACGGTTGTTTCCAGTAAATAGGATACTCTCCGTATACTTTGTCACTAGTAGTCATGTTGTCTGTTGAGTTTACAAAAGAGCTGAGTTTAATTGGTTAATGAGGAACCAGGGACTGTGCGTCTAACTGGGAGAAGGCTGTTGGAGTTTGGGCGGGTGGGACATAAAGAGTTTCCAGGATATGAGATAAATACGCCTCGATCAGAGCGGGAATATCTCAATTGGGACAGAATAAGAGCTATCAGAGGAGAGCTACAAGCTACCAGCTACCAGAGCTTCTAAAATGATTAACTATCTTTGTATGATTCGCTACATTCGTCTTGTATGATTTACTATCTTGTCACTATCTTTGTTTGTATTGAACTATATAATTATATATTGCAAATGTTTCTTTTCTAAGCGCTTCTTGAAAGTAAGTAACTCAAGTAACTCACCCTGGGGTATCCATTAGGTACTCGTTGGGTCCCCAATGAATCATTATTTCTTGCTCTTTTTCTTGGTGGCGGTTTCGCTCTTAGAAGCACCGGTGGCCTTGGTGACCTTGGTCTTCTTTTCCTTGACAGTTTCAGCAACCTTTTCCTTGGCAGTTTCAGTTTCAGTCTTTGCTGCCTTTGGAGCTTCAGAGGAAATTGCAGCATGCTTCTTGGCTAATTTAGCTTCTTCTTCAAAGAATTGTTGCTTAAGCTTATTATCATACCAATTGGCATAGTACAAACCAGCTTGTAAGAAAATAGCGCCAAATAAGGCAAAAGCAATCATGATCTGAGAAGCAGACATAACACTAACACCAGTGGTCATATCAACTTCACCCCATTCACCAGTTAAAGTAGAGTATAACCCAGTTCTTAAATTGGTCAAGTAGATAACAAGAGCAACCATCAATAAACCAAGAGATCCGTATTCAAAATAGGATTGTTCACCTTCTGGTTTATATAACTTGATGAAACATCCAGTAAGACCTAACCCTGCAACAAAATGAAGCATATAATGAAGAAATTGTGGAGCATTGGCCCAATTTTGATAATGGCTTAAAGCCTTTTCGAAATTTTGTCCGGTTGGATCAAATTTGAAAAGAGTTTCATAATCATATAAGAAATTGGAATAAACAGCACCTAATCCAAAAGATGCTGAACAAATAATAAGTCCAGTACCAATTGGAACAATATCCTTATAAGCCATCATCTTTGAAAACTAGTTTAGAATTTTGTCTAAAAGATGGCAAATTAATTTGGAGGAAAGAACTCAAAATATTAATCGCTGCTAAGCAGGGTCGTGTGGATTGGCAAATTACTGATAGTGAATGGAGAATGCCTAGCAAAAAACCACTGAGGAAAAGATAGTGCGACAGACAAGGCGTTTTATATGCTTTATCAAACTATTTACACTGTCATATAATTTACACTACCAAATAATTTACACTATCATATAATTTGTTCGCTATACGCTACATACTATACACTGTACACTATGTACAGTCAACTCATCTTAACAGGATAGCTTCTGAGCTTCTGAACTTTTGGTGTATTGCTAGTTTGGCTCCAGTTACTGCGACACATTGACTGGTTCATGTCTCTTTTCTTGTTCTTGTTCTTGTTCTTGTTCTTGTTTTCTGATTCCGCGAGGTAAAGACACTAACTAATTTTGTAGCCGCCAAGAGTCCACAAATATTTTATCATCTCTTCGCTGGAAGATTAAAGAATGAATATACGTATCATGAATATGACATTAAACAATTATTTACAAGACAAAGCCGAATTTGACATACTGTGGATAACTGTGGATAAAACGTTGCTGTTTAACACCTCTTGCCTGCTGGTAGTCTTAAAATCGCTGTGCTTTTGCCTTTTATTTATTACTAGCGCTTCATTAATTTTTTCTAGACGAGCAAAAATGCCGCCAGTAAATAGCCATATCAGTTTAGTGAGACCTGGTTGCTGCTTTCTGAGATTTAAACTTGGCACATGCCAACACACGCTTTGCATTTGTAAAACCTAGTTTCTTCTGGACCCTGTGTATGTCCGTTGATGTATAACTCAACTTCGTCGGTTTCCTATAACATAGCTTCGCTTTACAGCGATAATTAGTTCGACAGGTTTACTAATTGTATGGTATCTGAAGCGTTTCTAGTGTCAGCTTCTTTTCACTGAAAGCGGTAACGATGAGCGCCGCTGTCAAGAAAATTACAGGAAGAGCATCAGAAAATATCAGAAAATATCTATTGAGTATCAAATTAACGATATTAAAAAAAGAATCGAATAATTTGTCCTTTATCCATCTTATGAAGTTCGTTTATTAAGCTTTATTAGGCTTATTTTATGGGAATGATAACGTATAAATCCTTTCTGTACGCTTCTGTAGAGTGCTGTGTTTGTCTGTACAGACCCACACCTGGTTCATTCGTTCTACGGTTATTTCCGTTTTCGAAAAATGGCTGGTCTAAAAAAGTAATCAAAACTAAAAAATAATCCTCTCATTACGAAGGCATACAATATGAACAATAGAATAATCAAATTAAACAATAGAACCCAGTAGTCAAGATGGGTAGGATAAGGATCGATTCAAAAGTGGTGCAATAACGGTAGAAAGGAAAGAAAAGGCCGAGTCAGGTATTCGAAACCTTGCCAATTAAATGGTCTGATTAACTAAACCAATAATTATATATTAGCATGTATATGACATGTGTCTGAGCTGTATAAGCCTGATTTACGCGGTATTGATTAGCAAACTGTATGTCTTAATTATGAGTTTCCTCGTATAAATGGAACAGCAGAAGAAAGATACAGTAGTTTTGATTAGTGATTAAATAGGTTTTATTTTTTTCTGTCACATTATTTTATCTTCTTCTGTAACATTTCGTTACATTTTCCAAATTATTCCTATTTCTATTTCTATCATATCTATATTCTAATTATATTACAAATATTCCGATTACTTCATTTGTCTTCACTACTTCTTACTTCCTATTTGTTTCATATTATTTATTTTATTTCTGGTATATGTAATGAAACTATGCTAAATACATGTTGTTTACATATTAAATTCATTGCCATACTTTAAAAGTATGGCAATGAATTATAGAGATAACTCCACCATTTCTTGGGCAATTACTATCGAATTTTTGAAAAAATTCCTTCACTGCAAACCTCCAGACGCCATAGTGTAGAATACATCACCTGTTCACGCCCTGTTCACTCCCATCATACCCAGTTGCCAACCCTTGTTTTCATTCTACTTCGCTTAATCGTCGTGTGGCCCAAAAAAAAAATAATAATAAATAAAGAAAATAAAGAAAAGAAAATAAAATAAAATAATCTAGCCTAAAATAGTCATATAAGTAACGAAAAAAAAATATATATATATATTAATTTATTATTGCCCATGACGGCTCAGGTAAAATTTAGCTTTGGAGGACTCCCTCGCCCCAAAACGTAGATTTTTTTTTTGGTTCCTGTGTAGTGCCTAATAAAAAAGTTTAACTCCTTGCAAAAGGGCAAAAAGAAAAACATACGAAACAACTTTTAAAAGTTTTTGACTGTTTAATAATACTAATAGTTTGTTACTTTTACTTCTGGGCCACTTACTCCTACTTCCTGTAAGGTTAATTCAACAAAGGGGATATCTAATCTAATCCAAACCCCTTTACCGCTGGCATTCTAACTCTGTTTTTAGTGACGTCCAAAACAAAATAAAAAAGAGGAAAGAAAAAAAACTTAAGCAAGCTAATTTATCCATACCAACTTGTGTTTACGTTTTGTTTTTTTACTTAATTTATACTGTTTTATATAATTTTTGATATAATTTTTATATAATCATTACTATTTGATATAATTTATTAGAACGATGAGAAGTATTAAATCTGTTGTTGTTGGTGATGGTGGTGTTGGTAAGACATGTCTTTTGATATCATATACTACCAATACTTTCCCAAGTGATTATATCCCTACTGTTTTCGATAACTATTCTGCTTCAGTTATGATAGACGGAGAACCAATTAAATTGGGACTTTGGGATACTGCTGGTCAATCTGAATATGATAGATTAAGACCTTTATCTTATCCACAAACCGAGATATTTCTTGTTTGCTTTTCTGTTGTTTCTCCAGCTTCTTATCAAAATGTTACTGGGAAATGGATACCAGAAATTCAACATCATTGTCCAAAAGATATTTTAATTTTACTTGTAGGTACCAAATCTGATCTTAGAGATGAACCTCATGCTTTAGATGAATTAAATGAAAAGGGTTTAAAACCAATTCTGCATCAACAAGGTACTAAATTAGCTAAAGATTTAGGGGCAGTTGCTTATTTAGAATGTTCCGCTGCCACTCAAGTTGGAGTGAAAGAAATTTTTGATTTTGCTATTAGAGCTGTTTTAGAACCAGGTAAAGAAGATTACGCTGCTGAAGAACTGTTTGCTACTTCTACTACTGCAGTTAATAAGAACTCTACAAGTGCATCACTTAATAAGAACACTCATACAGCAGCTGTTAATACTCAAGCAAGAAAAAGAAGAGTGAGGAAGGCTAAAAAATGTACTATCTTATAGATAAAGGGTTAGGTTGTATTATTAATAGCAAAATGCTTAAGGAATCGTGTAGCAAACCATGTAGCAAAATGGAATCAGTAGAAATATTATTACTATCATAATTATTACTATACTATACTATTCCTACACTTCATTCATTGACTCATGTATGTTTCTATAAAAATAACTATTTCTTATGCCTTCACTTATTGGTTTAATGCTGCTGCTCTGGCTGGATGCATACCTTCAGGGATACTTGGTTTCTTATCCTTTGAATTTTTTTCCTTGGCGATTTTATCTCTTCTTTCTACTAATAATTTTTCATTTTTTTCCTTCAACTTGGCCTTTCTATTCTCTGAATTACCACCTCCACCAACGGTCAATTCGACGTTGATTTTCCTATATTTAATGGTGGAATGATGCATGGCAAGAGCCTTTTCCATCTTACTTTGGATTTCTCTTGAATCGTTATCAAATTCCAAAAATGCAATCCCTTTATCTTGTCTTATTCTAAATCTACTTGGTTCCAGACTCTTGAAATGTTCTTTAAGTTGTGCTTCGGTGATATCGTATGGCAAGTTACCCACGAAAAGGATGAATTTGGGTCCTTTTCCGCCGTTCACACCTTTACCTTTCTTACCACGTCTAGTCTTACGTTTCTTTGGAACCGAACCGTCCCCATTAGTTACAGAATCGGTGGTAACAGAGGAAGAAGATGGTCCATCGATTTTGGCTTCAGAGGCATTTCTCTTTTTGGAATCAGCTGGTTCCTTGGTTTCTTTCGGTTCCTTTGCCTCCTTTTTCTCCAGTTTCTTCTCTTCCTTGGCGGTATCCCTCTCGTCTTTGCTCTTTCTGAACTGCAAAGCCTTCAACTGCTTCTTGGACAACTTCTGCTCGGACATATTGCAAGGGTATCTGGGCTTTCAAGAGTTTGTATTAGCTTTTTTTTTTATTTACGTTTTTTTTTTTATTTTTTATTTTTCCTCTTCTTGCTTCTCTTCGTGCTTCTCTTCTTCTTCTTCTATTTACTTGCCTGCTAATTTTCACCACTTCGCTAGTTTCTGAGGTAGCGGGCGCACTGCGCGCGAAAAGCCGCCGAGATGGCCCCCAAAAAATATTACCGCCGCTATATCGAGGCTGCGATGAGATAGGCCCCACGTGAGAGGAAAAGAGATCTAATACAGATCCAAGCACCTTAATTGTATTCGGTAACGGTATCCAGTTCGTAGTTTTTTTAGTTTATTAGTTTATTAGTTTATTAGTTTGTTAGTTTATTAGTTGGTATGGAAAGCAGAGGGTCCCACTCCAGATCAAGACTGCCTGCTTCCCACAAGCAAAATCAGTACCGTGAGAGATCACCTAATGGCAGCAGCAGCAGCAGCAACATGACGGAACCATCAGATACAATGAAAGCGAAAGCTAACGCCAATTCGCCAGAAAAGTCGGGCAGAGAGCAGGCAGACCGTGGAAGAAGGAGAGAGCGAGACGAAGATGATAGAGTTGGAAAGAGAGAGATGGACAATGGTAATAATGATCTGGATACAGATATGATCAGTCTCATGGGATTCACCGGGTTCAAGTCTACCAAGGGGAAGCATGTCAAGGGAACCAAGGGCGGAGTGACCAGGAAAGAACAAAAACCTGAGTATCGTCAGTATATGAATAGGGAGAAAGGATTCAACCGCCCATTGTCGCCAACCCGAAGCAAATTGGCCTAGGCCAGCAGCTAAACTACAACTACAGCTGGGCCTAGAGTATAGCTGTAACTAGAGCTAGGCCTAGAGTGCAACTATAACTAGTGCTAGACTTGGAGCTACAGCTCTAGTCTTTTTTGGTACAAGATGATCTGTGTGGATAGGATAGGATAGCAGAGATTCTTGATATATAATGAATAATGAATATGGAATATTTATAATAACGATTACTATAACTGTAGTCCATTCTGTAGATCAAGACACCTTTACACAGTACGTATGTCGGGGACCTTTCCACCGGATGCATGCCTAAACTTGCTTATCTTCTATTTATTGTTCTACTATTATTGCTTATCTTATATGTATTGTTCTACTATTATTACTTTTCCTAATCTAATCTTCATCTATCTTTATCTAATTAACAATCTTCTTGTGCTCCTCGTACAACTTGGTATGCTTTTCATGTAATTCTGAATATGCCTGTGATACCTTGGCAAGTTGGGCTTCTAATTCTGAAATTCTCGATGGTCCATTGCCATCAACCACCTTGACTTCGGAGTTGACTGCTGGAACACTTTGTTGAAGTTCCAATTCTTCGTCTCTCTTTGAAGCAAGCCAGCTTTCAAAAGAATCTTCTTCAGAAACACCTATTGGTTCAGGTATTTGTACATATAAACTGTGTTGGGAGGCATCAGGCTCTGCCAACACTCTTTTCAAATTAGGAATTAATCTGTGGGTCTTATCGATAAGTAAGGAAGTTTCCAAGGTTTCCTGTGGACATACATCTATTTGAACATGCAGAACTGGTCCATTGCATTCTTTGAATGATTGAATGACTTGTCTGGTGACAATATCGGAAGCGTATACGTTCCCCTTTTTATCACCTGAAACTAAAATTGTACCGTCAAATGACACACTCATGGAAGTGACTTCGTTATCATTTGATTGCAGTTGGTGACTACAGATGGTATATTTAAGTTCTGGATCGTTAGGATCAAGAGTCACTATACGTTGGCATCCACCTACACTTTCAAGAACCTGGTTACTCGAAATTTGATATAACGGTACTATACGGATCAACCCGTTATTCAACCCCAAGTAGATGTTTCTATCAGCAGGATCAGAGGTTATACTTGTAATAGGATGAGGTAATACGAAAGTAGTAAGTAATTGCTTAGAGGTCAAGCTGTGAACTGAACAAGTGCTATCCAACAGGGCAGTATACACTTTGATATCCGAGGTAATAGCTGCGTTCGAAATGGCGATATCGGTAACTGCCAAAGAATGGTTTGTGATCAGGTAAGCCGGTTTCACCGATTGGACTTGGTAGTCATCTTCATAGATTGAAATAAGATCCTGGGTGTTCCAAGCAGCCACTCTGGCGTCCAAGGAACCAGTTACAATGAAACTACCACATTCAGAGAATCTAACCACGGAAATCTCTTGGTAATGGGCATCTTTCGTGCAGATCAAGTTCCCTGAAGCTATTTCCCAAATGTAAAGTTTACCAGATTTAGAGCCACCAGCAAGAAGCCATGGAACTCTGAAAGAAGAAGGTTTCACTGATCTTTGAGCTGGGAATTTACAAAGAGTCAAACATGTCAACGCCTCAGGGATAGGGATTCGTTGATCTGGACTTTCTTTTCCCCACAGATATACTTGAATTAATGCCTTATTTGGAGATGCAATGAAAGCTCTTTCCCCGGGGCCTAACCCAGTAAGAGCAGCGGCATGACGAGGACAATCGGCGGTCTTGAAAGCCAGAAATTGTTTCAGGGTATGCAAAGATGAAGTGATGGCAAACGAATCCAGAGAGTGCTTATCCGCAGGGTCTCCCTGACCAATGTAGAATACGGCTTCCTCCATGGTATGGTCTGGTTGTTGTTGGTAGTTGTTGGTAGAGATCTCTCTGGAGGTCCTGATGTCCTGATGTGAAGAGATGAGAGATGAGATGAGATGCAGGAAATTTCAAAAGTTAGATGCTACTATTCTCACTAGAAGCTATTCTCACTGGTAGTATTATTCTCTCTTCTCTCTCTATAGTTATTATTCTCTCTTTATAGTTTTTATATTCCTCTCCTTCTAGTCTATTTTCATTCTCTCTGTTTTCACCTCTCTATACTCTTATTCATACTGTATTCTACTTTTTACAGTGTTCCATATACTGTAATCTTCATTCAATACCAAAATTACCTTATCTGATCCCCTTATTTTTTTATCATTCTGCCTGCTTCTATCACATGTCTGTCGTATTAGTACTCTTTTCTGTTTCTCTCTGTCTCTATACCATTTACCTCTCTATTTGCCTCACTATTTGCTTCACTATTTGCTTCACTATTTGCCTCACCATTTAGAACGCCTCTTTTCTTCCTCTTTCTTTTCTCTCTTTCTTGCCTTTCTTTCTTCTCTTTCTTTCTTCTCTTTCTTCACGCTTTTTCTTTTCTTACTCTTCTTTTTTGCAGCATTTAATTCTTACACCTCGGACAGGATGCCAATCAATATCATCGGGTCCATGATCATGGACGGCCCCCAGGTTCTTCCTGGGTGGGAATACGTCAAGGCATACGGCCCAGTAGTGGCGTTTTTGGCTGCCATCAAATACTATTTTGCCGGGGCTTCCAATGAATGGGATAGAGATATGCATGGACGCGTGTTTATAGTTACTGGGGGTACTTCTGGTCTTGGAGCTCAAGTGGCGTATCAGTTGGCTTCCAAAGGTGCCCAGGTTATCTTACTTGTTAGATCGGTCGATAACCAGTGGATTGTCGACTACGTGGAAGACCTCAGAGATAAAACCAATAATTTCTTGATCTACGCTGAAACTTGTGATCTTGCCGATTTATACTCTGTTCGGAAATTTGCCACTAAATGGCTTGATAACTCACCTCCAAGAAGATTGGATGGGGTTATTTGTTGTGCTGCAGAAACTTTACCGGTTAATGTTACACGTCAAGTCACTGACGATGGGGTTGAACGTCAAATTGGAGTCAACTACTTGGCTCATTACCATCTTTTAACTCTTTTGAGTCCTGTTCTTAGAGTTCAACCTCCTGATAGAGACGTCAGGGTCGTGTTGACTACCTGTGCTAGTCAATCTTTAGGTACCATTGAAATAGATGATATTCTTTGGGATCAAAGGAAATACCCTTCTGGGAGACCATGGAACGTGTTTGGTACTTCTAAATTATATTTATCGTTATTTGCAAAGAAATTTCAAAAAGAAATTGATTCCTTTGAAAGGAAGGATAAGACTCCATGTAACGTTCGATTAATGACTGTGAACCCTGGCATGCTTAGAACTTCGTCAACTAGAAGATTTTTATCGTTTGGTTCCGTATTTGGGTTATTGATTTATTGGGTTTTTTTCCCAATATGGTTTTTATTCTTTAAGAGTGCCTATGAAGGGTCTCAATCGATCATGTATGCTCTTTCATGTAAAGATTTGGCCAAGATGGATGGTGGACAACATGTTCAAGAATGTAGTATAGTTAAACTGTCTAGAAAAGAGCTTTACGATGAAGATTTACAAGATGAATTATTTAAAGTGACTGCTACTAAAATTGAAGAAATAGAGAAAATGTCAGCCAAATCAAGAAATATGAAAAAGGGTAAAAATAGTAGTAAAATTGAAGAAGTTGGTACTAAGAGCTCAATTGAAGAAGATGTTTATACGATTCCAACGACTACTGATGAATTAGACGCAAAGTTAGATTCACTCCGTAGTGACCTTGTCAAGTCTAGACAAGAGAAGATCCAGACGCATAAGAGAAAGAATAAAGGAAAGAAATAGATGTAATGGAAGGATTTATAGAACTCAAAATATAAGGTTTTTACTCACAGAGAATATGGAGAAATACAGTGATGTAGAGAGATAGAGAAATATGGAGATGGTAGAATTATATATAGATCAAAATTAAGAATATACATATATAGAGTATACTTATGTGTATAGAATATTATGTGTATAGAATATTATGTGTTTAGAATATTATGTGTTTAGAATATATATATGAAATAGGTGGTAGAAGCCGGCCAATCAAATTTGGTCTCGGCGGCCCTGCGAAACATGAAAATTGAGAGCGAAGCAAGACTAGCAGTTAAGTATTGCAGTGGAGTATTCAGAGAGGTAAATGGAATAGAAATTTGGAAAAACCAATGTGTATATAAAGGAATCTATATCTGCCGTTGCAACACGGTGATAATACTGATTATATAATTCAGGTGGAGGTGTCTAAAAACCAGCGAATGCACGTCGGTTCTAAACGAATGCACACGATGTGACAGCATTGATCGAATCAGCGGATCAAATCAGAGCAGCAAATCTCAGGATGAAGATATAAGATAAAATTATAAAAGTATAAAGTTATAGATTCATAGATTCATAGATTCATAGATGTAAAGTCATAGGTATTAGGATATAATATATAAGATATAAGATGCATAAGTTAAGATCTATGGAGGATATAGTGTAGTATAGATATTATGTATGGAATTTGAGTCGAGTTTCAGAATATTTTCTGGGAGAATGCCTTATCTTGCCGAATTGGAATCAATCGCAACACTATCACTAATCGCAGAAAAGTCGAGATCATTTGCGTGAGATAACAACTATATATCGTACAATTAGATTAAAGCTTGATCATCCAAATTTAAATTATGGCATTCACGAAAAAGTAAGAGAACTAAAAAATAATAAAATAATAAAATTGTAGCAAGTTAAAATTACTACATATCCTTTAAGAATATTATTCTGTTATTCCAGCTATCCATATTATTATTTGTGTTATTATTGTGCTTATATTGATGTTATTATTATTTGGATGGCTTTCTTCCTCTATGTATCAGTGTATTCTCTGTGTCCAATAGTGTGCTCTGATCTATTCGCTTGAGCTGGAGCTGAAATTTCCACCAACGATTTATCTCTCCCGGCATCGGAACCACGGAGAATTTACTATCTTTGTGCCGCACACACCGGTAGATACTCTCACTGAATGAAGCGAATCACCAACGGCAATTGGCGAAATCACTCAATCAATAGAACACCAGAGATTGGTAGAAAATAATCCATCCGGATAAAATATATAGAATACAATGAAATACAATAAAAATACACTAAAAATGGAAATAAAATATATAGAATATATTCAGAATGACAATAAAATATATAGAATACAATCGAGATCATAATAAAATATATAGAATACAATAGTGATAGTGGACGTATAATTAAAAATGATAAAATATAATAAGATTATAAAATACGATGAAATTGGTAATTATGTAAAATTGGAATAATACAATAAGACAAAAAGATTAAGAAAAATAAAAATCGTAGAAAGAAGGAAAACTTACTGCTGCCCACAGTTAAGTTCAAACTGCAGATTAGAGTCACTCCCAAGCAACTGTGGGACTGTTAAGTGTCGTCGATATGTAGACACCAGCAACCGACCACTTTCCAAGTCCCCTTCTTCTATAAGTTCCTCTCCTCTCTAATTACACTTCTCCTCTCGGCATAGCAAACTATCTCTTCCCTGCTGCGTGTGTACCCTATTATCTCTCCTGTTGCTCCCGGTCCCTCCCCCACCACCCCCTCTAATCTGTTGGTGTCACAAGTAGCGTTCACTAATCTGGATCGTCTCCTTTTTTTGTCCACCAGTTGTAAATTAAATAATATAATAATAATATATAAAAATAAAATAATAATAATATTATTATTATTATTATTAATCTTGATATTACTATTAATATTAAAATAATTGACAATCAAATCATCTATTGATTACTTTAATTTATAGATTACTTTATCATTAAGTGTTGATTGGAATTAACTTTTTGGTTGTCGTTGAATGAGAGATCCAACACAAACCTCCTTCCTTCATTTCCGTTTCCAGATAAACCCCCATAAACCATTTTCTACTCTCGACCAATCTTTATTCATATGGACTTAGAAAAGCCTGCACCCGTATATAAGGGCCAAAAGGGTGGTCCAGTACTGTCCTTGACTCGTCTTTTAAATGAACTGGGTCTGAATGTACAAACCCCAATTCAGCTGAAGGGTTCTTCTTCGTCGTCCTCCGCCGCCGCCCAGCCTTCGAAAGGTTTCGAAATCTCTGATAACGTTGAAGTTGATGTTGACGTTGCTGGGATTTCTCCGGGAACAAACGGGATCAAAAATATCGTCAATGGTAACGGTAAAGACACCAACGGTACCATTACCCCTATTCAACATCATGGACCAGACCCTGTTGATCCGGAGAATCAACTGCCTTTAACTGGTTCAGGGTTACATTTAAATAGTCAATTTTTCCGAGAATCTCTGAAATCTCCTCGGGTCACTCGTAGTGGTCTGATATCCCATTCCCTGTTCTATGGCCAAGAATCCATCTCTCAGGCCATCCCTTATAGTGCTCCTGGAGGCAGTGGTAATAACAACAACAATAATAATAGCAATAATAATAATGGTAGTTTAGGCAATAGTATCAATAATGGTCTTCAAGGTAGCTTTGGAAGCTTATCTTCTCCTGGATCCACTGACCATATTCCAAATCTTCCAAACGGTCAACCAATTTCATCTATTCATATCCAATCTCCTCATGTGGCCAACTCTGCTGCTATTGATTCTAGATTCGTGATTCTGAAGCAAAGAGTTGCCCAGGCCCAAGCCCAAGCTCAAGCTCAACTGTTTGGACTGCAACTGAAACTGGGGTCCCAATCAGGTTTACTGTTCTTCTTTTCCCTGAAAAATAAGGGATCTGTGAAAAGAGATCTGTCTTCCACTGATCTTGGATCTTTCTATAACAACTCTTATCAAGAAAGAACTCATGACAATTTCGGTACCAGTCCTTCACTGATGTCACTGGGTGATAGTAACGTTTCCGTTTACCTGCAAAGTCGTCATAATCTGATGGCCAATTTAAAAAGATTTTTCAAGAAAACTCAACCAATGGGTGGTCCTGCCAGTCCTTCGGTACTGAATCTTTCTTCTTCTTTAAGATCTGATAGAGAAAGAGGAGTTTCGTTTTCTTCAACTTCTCATAATCAAAGCTCGTCTTTCCAAGTTGGTTCTTATGGACTGCAACTGAACATGAACATGTTATCTGCTGATCTGCTGAATAATCTGTTTCTGCATTCTCCTAGTATCACCAACACTTCTAGTTATTTGAGTCGTTCAATGAAATCCAATACTAATTCTTCTTTAATGGGGCCAGATAGAAGACCTTCGGTGCTGACCATTTTATCCTCTCAACCACTCCCATTCCTGAAACGTTATTCTAAATTCGGTGAAAGCTTGGGTGCTGGTGCTGGTGGTGCCGTTAAATTGGTTACTAGATTATCTGATAAACAAATCTTTGCTGTTAAAGAATTTAGATCCAAGTATCAGAATGAACTGAAAAGAGATTATGCTAAAAAGATTACTGGTGAATATTGTATTGGATCTACTTTGAAACATCCAAATATTATTGAAACTGTCGAAATTTGTTATGAAAATGAACGGATTCTTCAAGTTATGGAATATTGTGATTTTGATTTATTTGCTATTGTTATGTCCAATAAGATGTCTCGAGATGAAATCAATTGTTGCTTTAAACAGGTCCTTCAAGGGGTCTTATATCTTCATCTGATTGGATTGGCACATCGTGATTTGAAATTAGATAATTGTGTTATCGATAAAAGAGGTATTGTCAAGATCATTGATTTTGGTTCTGCAGTTGTTTTCCTGTATCCATTCACCAAGACCCTTATTGAAGCTCAAGGTATAGTTGGATCTGATCCTTACTTGGCACCAGAAGTTTGTGTTTTCAACAAATATGATCCAAGACCAGTAGATGTTTGGTCAGTAGCCATAATTTACTGTTGTATGATGTTGAAAAAATTCCCTTGGAAAGTCCCAAAGCTTTCTGATAGTAGTTTTAAACTTTTCGCTCTGAGAAAGGATCCAGTTCCAATTGCCGATTTGTTGAAACGTACTCCTGCTGATAATACTCCAGATATGGGAGCTTTGAAGTTGGAAGATATATCAGAAACCCCATCATCAGAAGCTCATGAAGGTGCTGAATCTACTACTACTACTACTACTACTACTACTGCTAAAACTGAAACTAATGGTGTAAATGGTGGTGAAGAAAAGGACGGTAAATCACATACCCTGACGGAAATTGGACCTGGAAGACTTTTATTGGCATTACCAGAAGACTGTCGTTCGTTGATTGGTAAGATGGTTGATTTGGCTCCTGCTTGTAGAATTCTGATTGAAGAAGTGTTTAAAGATCCATGGCTTAATTCTATTCATATGTGTACCGTTGAAGAAAGAATGACATCTGATGGAACCATTTCATACGAAGTATTACCAGGAGGCGATCATATTCATACCCAGGTTGATCCTTCAAAGGCACATATTGCCGCTTTTGATAAGAACAAAAAGAAGTAATTAAGCATATACATATAGAGTGTAATATAGGTAAGAAAAAAATGAATTACTAAAACTGAATAAACAAAAAGAGAGAAAGAGACAGTGAAGAAAGAGACAGTGAAAGAAAGATTATAAGGAGATTAGGAGAGATGAATAAAAATATCTAATTTAAATGGTGTAGTAGTAGTATTAGTAGTAGTGGTAGTGGTAGTGGAGAAGTAGAGGTGGAGTAGAGGTGAATTAGGCGTGTAATTAGGCGTAGAATAGTGCCTACAAATATCCTAGACGTATCTTTTATATCTCTATGTTTGCTATTTACATTATACAACTACCTTAACCCCAACAGGTCCACAATTCAGAATAACCTGTTTACAAATATTCTCCAAGGATAAATCCTTATGTCTTTCATCTTGTTGTTTGATCTTTGCAATTTCATATACATGTTTCAAAGATATGGTACCTACCCATTCATGGCCGGCCTTGTCGGCACCTTTAGCTGCTCCAGCGGCTTTCAAGATCAACCAAGCAGTTGGAGGCAGCTTCATTTCAAATTTGAAAGATCTATCTGGTTTTATAGTAAGTAAACAAGGGATTGGAACTCCAGGAGTAAAATTAGCAGTTCTGGCGTTGAATTCTTTACAGAAATCAATAGCTTTTACACCTTTGGAACCAAGTGCTGGACCAACCGGTGGTGCTGGAGCAGCCTGGCCGGCTCCAACAATCAACTTCACAAGCACGTTTTTGGCAGACATTTCGAAAGCCACAAGGGTTGGTTACAAAAGTTTTCGATTCAAATTTTTATTTTACTGCAAATTATTTCGAAAGAGGGATGGTTATATGGGAGGCGACCAGATAATTCTGCCGAAAAAGGGCACCAGTAAATGGGAGTCCAAATACCCTCCCTGAAGATAGAGAACTGCGAGAAAATAAAATTAACGAGAGAACAGTGAAGAATAGCGAGAAGATACAGTAAATTTAGCGAGAGATTAGAATAGCGAGAATAGAATAAGCGAAATAGTGTAAGAAGTAGTATCACTTAGAATCTGGAGCAGATCGTATTCGCTAAATATAAAGTAGTCCCTCTATCAGAGCCATATACTCTTACAACTACTATTACTATTGTATCTTATTGTATTATATTGTATTATATATGTATGTTAAAGTATTTCTTCAGTAAATCTCGATTGCCTTGGATTGGCACCTCCATCCTGGAAAACGTTACCACCGTCTTGGTCGTCAAGGTAGTCGGACATGCTAAAATCATTGGAATTCATCCTGTTGTGTCTGGAATTATATCCCTGTTCAGCGTTTGGAGGCATATTGCCCATTCTGTTTGAACCACTTTGGGAGTATGAGTATCGGTGAGTCTGTTGCTGTCCGTAAGGATCCTCCATTAAAGGATGGCCTTCATTTGTGATTGGACTCCCAAAGACAAACTCTTCGTTATTATTATTATTATTATTATTGTCGTTGTTGTTGTTGCTGTGATTGTCTGGACCTCGAGGTGCAAGGGTTCCTGAATCGCCAGCTACTGCTGATCCAGAGCCTCCAGCTACAGTTCCAAGAGCTGTACTCCCACCTAGGGAATTGTATCTAGTGTGACCACGAGAAGATGTGTTTTGACCAGTACTATTAGTAGCCAGGTTTTTAAAGATCGACTCCAAGTTGTTACTGTTGGCCACTCCTCGGTATAAGAAATCCTGCTGGTCATTTTTGGTATTGAAGTTTTCATAACCAGCGACTTTCTTATCCATTTGTCGATCTAAATCGTCCATACCAGCCAAGGCACCACCGTTATGGGTAACTTTCAGGCCAAATAGCTTCTTGAATCCAAAACTGGATTTTTCGTTGGTATATTCATCACTACTTAAATCATTAGCATTGAAATTTGGATTTGGATTGGTCACTTTCCTTTGACGTTTCTTCAAAACCAAAAAAAATGCTAAAAGTCCGGCAATGACTATACATCCACCGATAGCCCCCACAAGACCACCGATAAGTTTACCTGAATTGCTACTCCCACCACCACTTTTATCGTTGGAGACGTTGGCACTAGTAGGAACAGTGATAAGCGTGGTGATGGTGGTATCAGGCAGAACTGAAACTGTGGAAACATATGGAGTGAAAGAAGTGACCGATGATGATGATGGCGATTCACTCGATGACGATGATGATGATGATGTGCTACGTACATGGCTTGACGTTGAAGTTTCAGAGGTGGAACTTATCGAAGACGATGATCTGATGGTTGACGACGATAAAGTGGTCTGTATCGAAGTAGAGACCTCTGAGCTGGTTAATGGTATGATGGATGAGGTTTCTCTACTTGAAGACAACCGAGATGATAAAGATGCGACACTGGATGAAGTCAATGAACTAGATATTGTAGATGAAGATGAGCTCAAAATACTTGATGAAGATGATGATGAAATGATAGACGATGATGACAGGGAGATCTCTGAGGAGGAGGATGATGACGAGATTTCCAGGGATGATACCAGCAGCGACGATATTGATGAAGACGAAGATGGGATCAGCGACGACGATATGATCAGCGATGAAGATAAAATCAGCGACGACGACAAGGTGTCAGACAGGGTCGTGGACGACAATGGCACGGACGAAGAATTGGTTGAAGACGACATCAGTGACAGGGAAGTTCTGGAACTAGATTGGGTTGTAGAAGATGACAGGGTCGTAGACGGTATCGTAGATGACAGGGTAGTCAGGGTAGTCAGGGTAGTCAGGGTAGTCAGGGTGGTCAGAGATGACAAGGACGATGACAGGTCAGATGAAAGAGTCGATGACAGAGTCAGTGACAAACTCAGTGACAGTACGTCGGAGGACGAACTGGATATGGATACGGGCGACGACGTTGTAGAAGTGGAGCCTAGACTGTTAGTATTAGAAGAAGAAGAAGAAGTAGTAGTAGTAGACAGATCAGAAGAGTTGGAAGAGGTCACTGGGACAGCGTCATCTCGCTGCAAAAGCGACATAGTCAACTCCACGAAGTAAAGATATTTAACATACTATAAGCAAAGCTTTATAGAAACCACCACACCAAGCAGGTTTTATATAATAACACACTTGGGAAACAGAACAAGAGGGCTTTTTTTTCCTTTAAGCTAAAAAAAAGGAAAACTGATGGCTTCTTCCTCCAAGGGGGTTGTCACAGTGTTACCAGTAGGTATTAAAAAAATAAAAACCTGCGACAGAAAAGAGGCCAAAAAAATAAAAGGTTTAAATTGATCCAATTAGTATGGGCAAAAAATAATAAAATGGTAAAAATGATGTAAGGTTTTGATAGTGTAGGAAGCAAGAAGCAGAAGAGAAAAGAGAGCGAAGAGAAGGAATATATGGTTGGAAGGAACCGCCAAGGAGGGGTGGACGCCGCTATAATTAGCAAACAATGGAATTTTGTCATTTAGTTACTTGTTTATTTAGTTATTTTTGTTATTTTGTTTATGTTTCTGGTTCGTCTGGTAGCATTGTGTGACCTCGTGGCCGGGCTACTGTTGTGGTTTCTTGTTAACTTAATCAAACTCTATAAATAGACTTAAGAATAGGCTAATTGCGTGCGAGAGTGGTTACATCGGAAAAAAAATATATATATATATACGCATAAAATTCTCGGGAGACAATAGAGCAGAATTAAGAATAAGAATTAGAATAAGAATAAGAATTAGAATAAGAATAAGAATAAACTACGTAAATGTAATGTAATGTAGAGTCAATCGATGATTAATTGAAAGCATATATGTATATGCTTGTGTTTGGTGGGATTGTTGGGTTCTAGAATACCGTATTATTAGATCGGTGGAGAATAAGATATAACAACTCAAGCCTCAAGCCTTCGGTTGGTGCAATGGTTAGAAAAATTAAGTAAGGGGTCGAAAATAAGCTCAGATACACACGGCATTTGAAACGGCTGTACGAATTTAGAATTGTAATTACATACAGAGCTAAAAACCAAAAACATGATGGGAAGTGTGGAATTATGGTTTCATGGAGAATTAAGATTCCACCTAGTAGGATCCAAACTCTTTTCTTATTCTTATTCTTAATTACTCGAAATATGCTTATTTATTCTAATTTACTCTAATTTGTTCGTATTCATTTCCTTGATAGTTGGCAATTTGTGAAGCCTCGTCTATGTTTATGTTTCTGCCATATAACGTAGGAGGCGCTCAATGAGATGTACCCCTTGTACTGCTTAGTGCTTAGTGCTTAGTGCTTAGTGCTTAGATCGGCTTTGCTTTCTGTAAGTGTCTCTGTATAAATTAAATGCTCGAGATTATTTTCAATGTACATTTCCCATGTGCCTGGAATTTTTTGACTTCTATCCACCCCACTACTTCACTACACGAATCCTGGTTCATTTCGTAGTTTAAGTTCAACCTTACTATTCTGGTCACCAATATCGATAGGTTTCTTATCTTTTATATCAGGGAGGTACAGATGGCGTATAATGGGTATGAAAAGTGTGGTACCTTTAGCGTAATTATCTCTAGACATGCACTCACTCATTTGGTATTTGGTTAGGGAAAAAGGAAAAGGAAAAGCTCTGGAATACACACGAACGAAAAAGAAAGACTGGAGTATGTGAATTACGAGAATGGTATTATTATGCTAGCACCAGTTAGATACTCTATTTTATGGTCTGTACATCTATGGATTTTCTTGGTAATCTCTGTACCATCTTTTTCTCCACCTCCCCTTAATCTAACGTTAAATATTAATTTTGTTAATTTTTCATTTTCGATAGTATAGCGTTCGAATCTTGGTGTAAAGTTAGTAACTCGCTTAGCTTCCTCTACATATGTAATACCCTTTTTCTTATACACTTTTCGAATCTTACCAATTGTTTCTAGTCCCTTAGACACGGCTGGCTTGCGATTTTGGACAAATGGAATCTATTCAACGCTACTTCCCACATCACTGTTGAATAAAGCTGACAGGCACAAGTGGAGTCTACTGACGTCATAATCTTGAGCAATCGCTAGCTAACAAATAAGTCATAACTCATAACTCATAAGACTTATGTCGTAAGTTGTAAGTTTCTACAATAAGATTCAAGATTTGATTACTTGCCTGGATCCTAGACAGCGGTACAATGGAATCGTACTTGGATCCGTTTCTGCCAGGCTTCGACCTAGCGTATGCCCATTTCTGGCCGTTATTAAAGCGACAATTAAGTTCTGCTTTGCGGCGCGCGCAGAGCTAATTCATGTGGGTTTATGTAAGTAATATCAATTCCTGTTTGGGACTTAATTAGCGCAACAGAACAAGATCGCTGGGGGTTCCTGATACTGTTTAAGTTGTGGAACTTAATTGTACGGTGATATATTTTTTCGTTTTGTCTCGTATATGTGGAACTGTTGCTTGAAAAAAATACAAGGAGATACATAAGACGATCTTAAAATAATAACAATGCTTCGTGGTAAGTTAAAATAAGATTACACTTTGTATGGCAGTAGTATATATATGTATATATCTGTGAAATATGTATTGTTTTTTTAACTACTAAACCTTTAATGCCTTCGATTTATGTATCCCTGTATACGCTGATCTTCCATGGGTACAGTCTTTCCAGATCTTCTAATTTACTCTACATGTTTCTTATTTAAAATGATAATAACCATTATATGCTTCTAACCTATTCTTGTATTCTCTATTTATGAATACGTCATACACCAGAATAACCATTTCCGTTATTATTCGTGGTTTCATGTTCTTGTTGTTGTTATAATAACTCTTTTGAAGGTTTGGAGTGAATAAGATTTTCTAATATATATAGATATATATATATATATATATATATATATAGATCTTATCCCCGTATCTTTACACTTTGCATTCAAATCATAACTGCTTGGAATCCCTTTCCTGCAGCAACCCCTATCCAATTACTCAGATTTTGTCTCCAACATACATTATTCACTTCCATTTCAGCCTCATAAGAAACTGTAGGAATATCTAAAACCACTCCTTCGTTGCCTCCTTGAGTTGCAGTGGGTAAATTGTTGCAATCCCAAACCAAGGCTTGACAATCATCACCACCTGTCAATAAATAATTCAGCAGTGGGTGCCAAGAGATCAGATTGATTGCTCCCGGGTTCATGCCATCGTACAGTCCATCTATTCTTGCAATTGGAATACCGGGCATACGCATATCAAGGATTATGACTTGATTCAGCAGTACACCAACGGCAGCCAAATGATGTTGATTGATATTCAGGGTAGTTAATCTAAGAAGAGCATTTTGATTATAATGTGAATTAGAAAAGCTATTATGCTGTGGCATCGTCGACGAAGACACTGCAGAAGCAGATGCTGATGAAGGTACTGTAGGCAGAGGAGGTTCAAAGATAATGGTGGAATGTTCCAACAGACGAAGATCAAAGACACGAATCAGACCATCATTTCCAACCAGTGCAAAGATATTAGTCAGATCATGGATAAACTTGACATCGAAAACCTCGGAATCATGGGCAATAAGTTGAGTTTTGATGGTGGCAGTATCGTACTTCCCATTGTGACTCAGTTTGGACAAGTCCCAGATGGTACAAGTAGTATCCACCAGAGACGTTATTACGATCAGAGGATCGGTTTTATTCCAATCAAAAGACGTGACTGGGGGGCAGGTCGTGATATCAGCTTTTGAAGAGGATGATCCACTGACAGTAGTATTATTCGCCAATACATGTGTTTGCACAAGCAGCATCGAAGTGAATGCGTTTGATAAGCTACCAGTGGAAGAATTGGCAGTATCTGAGTACCCGTCGATGGCCAAGTTTTTATTTATCCTTTGGTCGTCATCAATCGGCGTGTTGCTAAGGCTCTTGTTGATGCTATTGTTAATATTATTGTTAATATTATTGTTATTGTTATTAATATTATTAGTGTTGATTATATTACTGTCGGCGTCATCTTGCTTCAACTGGTAGATCCGAAACACGTCACTCAGCGTAGCCAATCGGGGAACACTGGAACGTCCTTGAACAAAAGCAGGATCCCATTGCAAATTAGTGATTGGATAATCGACACTTGAAATCCCTATATGGTTGAAGTGGAACCCGTCAGGGCCATCAAGACCTGGAGCTGCCGCCTGCTGCTGTTGATGTAGCTGCTGCTGTTGTTGCTGTGGATTTACCGATCCAGATGCTGATCCAGATGCTGATCCAGACGTTGATCCTGGCTCATAGAAATTGGAACCATTCGTATCATACTGGCTCGAGTTGTATCCAAAGCCTTGTAAGATCAGTAACTTATTCGTCAGGTCCTCCTTGAAAGTCGACAACGCCACGTACTCGGTATCGTTTAAAGTGACCCAATCAGTACAATAAAGAGGCATTGTCAGGGTATAATACAGGGATATTTCATTGGGGTTTGGAGGTACGTAGCCTAGGGTTACCGGGTTATTGAATTGGGTTGTGTATTTGGGGGAAAAGGGGCCTCCTTGTTGTCTTGGGCTGGTGTAGCCAAAGCCTCCATACAGAGGACCAGATTCCGACGCCCGTTTATTCCTGGAATTATAGTAATCCATGAGGCCAGCGGTGGGGTTTGAACTCCGAAACTTGGTTGCCAAAAAGTAGTTGTTGATTTAAATCCCTTTTCTTTCTTGTTTAGGCTTTTGGCACTTTTGCTTGCTCCTCCCACTTAGTCACTGGAGCCTTGGGGTTAGCGTGCGGGAGGGACGTGAACGAGGCAGAAGTGAAGGAGAAAGGACGTATGCGATCACTTGCCACACATAAGGGCGCGGGGGGACGCGCCAGAAAATAAGCGCAAGGAATGGCGTGGAGAATAGTGTGGAGGATGCTTTCTGGTGGATGGATTCACTTGATTCATTCACTGGGTAGGGTATCCTTGAGTTACGTGTGTATATTGTGTATTTGTGTCAGATTATTACATTTCTTTTAGATTTTTGTCAATAAATTTCTGTTAGTATATTTCGGTTAGTACATATCTATTAGGTTTCTGTTGGCACATTATTTAGTACATTTCTCCTAGTAGACTTCTGTAGGTAGATTTAGCAGATTTAGTGCTTATTTAGCCGCGCCAGTAGACTAGAAAATATCTGTTACTACTCCTATGTATAGTTATTATATATGTATTTGTATTATATATGCATATGTATTATATATGTATCGTTGTTATATATATATGTATATGTATTATATATGTATCGTTGTTATATATATATGTATATGTATTATATATGTATCGTTGTTATATATATATGTATATGTATTATATATGTATCGTTGTTATATATATATGTATATGTATTATATATGTATCGTTGTTATATATATATGTATGTGCCGTATTATACATAGTATCGTTATATTATAAAAGTGTCTACATTCTCTAAATTCTTCTTCTATTATACATCTATAAATATTTAAATTAGTTTTCAGCTGCTACTTCTTCAACTGATGGACAGGTACACATCAAGTGAGTATCACCGAAAGTGTCATCCAATCTGGCTACGGATGGCCAACACTTGGCTTCCTTTAACCATGGAAGTGGGTAGGCAGCTTGTTCTCTGGTGTAACCACGAGTGTCCCATTCTTGTTGTGATGTGGTAACAATATCATCAAGTGGATGTGGAGCATTCTTAAGTGCTAACCCTAAAGGCTCACCCTTGGCATGAGCATCGATTTCCTTTCTAATCGATAAAAGGGATTCGACAAATCTGTCCAATTCTTCTTTGTTTTCAGATTCAGTTGGTTCAACCATAAGAGTTCCGGCAACTGGGAAGGACATGGTTGGGGCATGGAATCCGTAATCTTGTAATCTCTTGGCAACGTCAATTGCTTCAACACCAATAGACTTGAATTCTCTTAAATCAATGATAAATTCATGAGCACAATGTTTTAACCCTTCAGTTTCAGAGTCAATGAACATAATCTTGTATGAATCTCTTAATCTTTCTAACATGTAATTGGCATTAAGCATGGCAATAGTAGATGCATATGGGAGTCCCTTAGCACCCAACATCTTCATGTATGAGTAAGAAACTGGGATGACCAGAGCAGAACCGTATGGAGCAGAGTTAACAGATTGAATCAGTTCACTGGTAGCATGTGGAGTATCAACGAATTGATGCTTTGGTAAGAATCCAGCCAAATGTTTCTTGACACAAACTGGACCTTGACCTGGACCACCACCACCGTGGGATAAGGCAAGGGTCTTGTGGATGTTCAAATGACAAACATCGGCACCTAAGTCACCTGGAGAAGTCAAACCAACTTGAGCGTTCATGTTGGCACCATCCAAGTAAACTTGACCACCAGCTTCGTGAACGATATCAATAGCCTTACGAACACCCTTTTCGAACAAACCATAAGTCAGCGGGTAAGTGATCATAATAGAACATAATTCATCGGCATGCTTGGTGGCCTTGACTTGTAAATCTTCAAGATCAATCAGACCATTGGCTAAACATTTAACTGGCACAACTTTCAACCCACACATAGCGGCAGAAGCTGGGTTGGTACCATGAGCAGAAACTGGGATAAGACAGATCTTTCTCTTTTCGTATTCACCGTTCAGTTTATGGTAAGCACGAATAATCAGTAAACCAGTGTATTCACCTTGAGCACCAGAGTTTGGCATAGAAGTTGTAGCATCAAAACCAGTGATGTCGTTTAAATCAGCTTCAAAGCCAGCAACAAGTTCTTTATAACCTTGAGCCTGGTCAAGTGGGGCAAAAGGATGGATGGAGTTGAAACCTGGGATGGATAAAGTTTGCATTTCAACAGTGGCATTCAATTTCATGGTACAAGAACCAAGAGGGATCATGGAGTTAGCCAAGGATAGATCACGAGATTGAAGCAAGTGTAAGTATCTTAACATGGCAGTTTCTGAATGGTGACTGTTGAAAACAGGGAAATCAAGAATGGCGTCGTCACGAAGCAATTCTGGGGCGATTTCTGGTAAGGATTCAATAGCAGAAATGTTGAATTCTGAAATTGATTTGTTAGTGAAGACGGCTACAAGAGAAGCCAAATCCTTTTCAGTTACAGTTTCATCGAATTGTAAAGAAACAGTTTGATCATCGACTTTGAAGATATTGATTTCAAATTCGTTCAAAGCTCTAGATAAGATGGCATTGGCATCATCAACTTTAACGGTCAAAGTATCGAACCATTTCTTGTTGACCAATTCATAATTGGAGTTATTGATGATTTCATTGGCTAAAAGAGTAGTGTAACCGTAAACTCTCTTGGCGATGTTTCTTAAACCTTCAGGACCGTGGTAAACGGCGTACATGGCAGACATGTTAGCTAAAAGAGCCTGGGCAGTACAAATGTTGGAAGTAGCCTTTTCTCTCTTGATATGTTGTTCTCTAGTTTGCAAAGCAAGTCTTAAAGCTGGTTTACCCAATCTATCCTTGGAAACACCAACGATTCTACCAGGGATCTTTCTAGAAAAGGCAGAACTGGTAGAGAAGAATGCAGCATGAGGACCACCGTAACCGAAAGGAACACCGAATCTTTGGGAAGTACCCAAGGCGATATCGGCACCGAAGGAAGCAGGAGTCTTTAAAAGGGTCAAGGCAAGGAGATCGGTAGCCATGGCAAATAACCCTTTATTTTTGTGGACGATTTCACCAATCTTGGAATAATCGACGATATCACCGTTGGTACCTGGGTATTGAACCAAAGCACCACAAGTTTCAGTGGAGATTTGTTCTAAGGATTCAATACCTTGGGCAGTGGAAAGATCCAATTGGACGATTTCAATCCCGATATTTTCAGCTCTACTCTTGATGACATCGATAGTCTGAGGATGTAAGTTGGTGTCAACGACGTATTTGTTCTTCTTGTTTCTTAAATGGTGGTAAGATAAAGACATTGCTTCACCGGCAGCAGTACCTTCATCTAATAAAGAGGCATTGGCCATATCTAAACCAGTCAAAGAAGTAATCACAGTTTGATAGTTTAAAAGCAGTTCCAATCTACCTTGGGAGATTTCTGGTTGATACGGAGTATAAGAGGTATACCATTCTGGCAGTTCCAAAAGGTTTCTTTGGATAACTGGAGGAACAATGGTACCAGCGTAACCTTTACCGATGAAAGACTTCACGATCTTGTTCTTACCGGCAAGTTCGTGTAAATGTTCCAACATTTGAGTTTCGGTGTAACCTTGAAGAGGTTCCACGGTAAGAGGTCTCTTGACCAAGACATCCTTTGGCACGGTGGCAGCTAAGAATTCGTCAAGATCCTTGTATCCTAATCGGGCCAACATGCTGGCGACATCAGAAGGCTTTGGACCCAAATGACGACGGGCAAAAGTGTCCAATGGATCCAAAGTTATCTTTTGATCGTTGTTGTAGACTTTGGCATAGTTGGATGAAGAGGTATCGGCCTTGGTAGCAAGGAATCTGATACTGGTATTATTGTTGTTTTTGATATTTTTATTATTGTAGTTTTTTGCAGCACTCAAAATAGGGAGAAATGAAGGGGCAGTTGATCTTCTAACCCCGTTCACAATACTGCGCCCGGCACTGGATTTAGTGAATCTAAGCATCGTACAAATAAACCGAATAAACCCAGAGATATAAACACAAATTTTTTTCACACTTTTGGAATAGTTGTGTTCTTATATACTTAGCTTAGACCCGTGCCATTTTTAAGATGGGTTATTTCTTATTTTGGGGCTGACTCTGGGATGCGTCTGACTCTGCGGAGCGGCATGAGATTGTAAAAAAAAAAAAAATAAACAGAGTTAAACATCGCCTTGCAGTGACTATTTAGCGATGGGTTTGACCCGGCCTGGCGGTATGGATTTGTTTCTCCATTACTATGTTCTGTGGTGTTACTCGGTTCTATAGTGTCCTATATGTGCAGTTTCGTGTAGTTCTGTGTAGTTCTTGCTCTTGTGTAGTTCTTGTGTTGCTTTGCTTCGCCTTTTTACCCTATAGAGAGGACCGTTTGTATTTACCGATTTCACATGATAATGTAGAGATAAGAGATGAGATGAAATAATGTGGGATAAATGAGAAGCTGACAGCATAGCCCATACAAAACCACGTAATTAAATAAAATGAAAGATGATAGCTGGGAGTCTACAGATAGTAGAGAAATAACGGTTACAGCTTCATCTGGGTGATAAATTAGCATCATGTAACCGATTCCAGAAGTCAGAACAATTATTGACAATTCTTGACTCCTTGTAGAAACAGGCATTCCACATCTTGCATGTCGTTCTACTAGACCATTTTTTTCGTTACTTTCGCGGTTCTTCCCTTGCTATTTGGGACTCTTAGGGGATTTGACTCTGTCTGCGCTACAAGGCACCACATACCACACGGTTGATTCGGTCGTGGGGATCTCTGCCTGGCAAGTGTATGCACCAGTATATTCGGGATCTTAGAAGTAGTGCTTGGTGTTAGGTGCTTATTGGTGAATTTCTTTGTAGCGGTGCTTGGTGCTTTACTTTTGTAGCTGGTGTACCACTTACTTCTGGGTCAATATTGTATATTGATGCAAAGAACATGCAATGTTTGAACTGCTTCATTTCGGTAACACCAAGGACATATAACTCCAGAGAAGAAAATGTCTAAAATATCTAGAACTTTTTGTTACTCATCCTATCTCGTCACTATTATAACTGTCTCCATCCATACTGTATACATCCATCACTATATCATCACTATATCTTCACTATCTCCATCACTACTATCACCCTACTCTTAAAATAATTCACTTCTTTTTGCAGTCAGTAACTACTTCATTCTACTCTATTTTTCTTTTTATTATATTCTATTCCTTTCTACTACCCTATATCAGGCTCTACATCCATTCTATGGTACATGCTACATCGAAGTATAACTATCTAGTACTTATCGATCTCCGGTTCTTTATAGGTGTTTTCTTGGCTGTAAAATCAGAGGATCTTTTTCTACCAAATACAAAAAATAAAATTAAATAAAATAAAATAAAAAATAATGAATATTAAAAAAGGCGTCTCTTGAAAGGCACTTGAATCAAACGGAATCTGGAGAAGAAATGGCAACAACCAAGCGATAGAGAAAAACACCTGGATCAGATAAGATTTTTATTACGTATACTATTTTGACTGTTTTGACTATTTCTATTTACTACGATAATTTCATTTAATCCATTTATTAAGTACATATTACCTCAAAATAAACTAATTAGCTTATTTCTTAGCAGCCTTTTGGGCAGCCTTGGTAACCTTACCAGCCTTGTCAGTCTTGTCAACAGACTTGATGACACCGACAGCGACGGTTTGTCTCATGTCTCTGACAGCGAAACGACCTAATGGTGGGTAGTCAACGA
>JAJMEV010000057.1:0-78938 GCA_030574355.1 Kurtzmaniella natalensis | reverse complement strand
TAGATGTGGTAGTTGACATTTTACCACATCTATATATTTTACTTAATATTTTCCCCAGTGTGGTATGTTTCATGTTTTACCATTTGATTCCCACTTTAGGTTATTCCCATCTTAGACCATATCTCTTAGGTCGCAACACTTATACCATTACTGGTTTTGTGTATGAGTGCAATTGTGGATCTTATTTGCCTATATTCTATTTGTACCCTATAACTCGAAAACAGTTTACGTGAAAAAATATATCATTTGCATTGGATACCCATTTGAATTTAGGTTAAAAGGTTTGCAAAATGCAATTAGCCAATTACTGAAGTATTTCAATCTCGGATCTTGTAATTCTAGTCGCAAGAAAATCTTTCTATAGCAAACATGATTTGTTTGTGCCATGTACCGACCTTACTTCAAAAATTGTCTAAATCATACATTAAATTATTAACATTATTATATTATCATATTACTATGTAAAAGTAGACGTACCTTGGTTTCAAGCATATTTTAATATACTTATTTTCATCTTAATACATTAACTACTTTATCGTTCTTTATAAATTGCTTTGAGCTACTATTATACATATATTTGTTCTTGACTTCATACAAGATGGCCTCTAAAGTTTCCTTCCATGTGATCAATGTGTACAAAAGCTCTTTCCACTGTTGGCAATGTTTCAATAGCGTATTGCAATGCTTCTGCTATGTCATGACAATCTCTCATTGAAAGATTAAATTCTTCTTGGGCAAAAATCAAATCGACTTCAACATTAAGATTATCGCCAACATGGTACACTTTCATTGAAGTAATTTCACGAATAGGTTCAGCAAATCTGTATGCTAAATAAAGAATGGTTTTATAGTCAATAGGATCTGCTGCTGCACCAGTCAAATTATTGATATGCGCTATACCAGTTGCTGACCAAGAATAAATAATATAAATGGAAAGGAAAAGTGCACCAGCGGAATCAAACCACCATATGTTAAGCCAATAACCTAAGGTTGGCATTAACAATGAAATTGTATTGAATATAATATCTGTTTCTGCATCTTGAGCCAATGCTTGAACAGAAGAAGATTTACTACTTTTACACCAAAGCCAACAAGCTATTTTGGCAATAATGGTAAGAAGCATAATTGAACCAGCACTGAAACTAATTGCAACAGGGCGATGTAATTCGGCTGGAGAAAAAAATAAGTGCTTAAACGATGATTCTCCAACTTGCAAGAATGAAATTATAATGATTATAGAAAATACCAATACTCCCAATGGTTCCAATCGAGACCTACCCACTGGATAAGCATGTTGCATTTCGGAAGTTTTGTTCTTAGTAAGACGATTGGCAAACCAAATAATAAAAGTAGACAAGAAATCCAATACAGAATCGACCAAAGAGGCAACCACTGACATAGAATTGGTCATTAAAGTTGCTATAAGTTTACCAATAAGCAAAAGAAAATTTATAAGAAAATTGACCATTATCGCCATATCTACTTCTTTTTCATCATCTTCTTGATTATAATTTAAAAATTGAGCGCCTTCCAAATCCACATTACCAGGTGTTTGTTGTAATCTCAGTCTACCATTAAGCAGAGATCCAGACCCACTCAAAGAATTATCCATTGCGGTGCTAGCCAATGGGTCTACAGGTTTTATTAAACTATTGGTTGGGTTGGCATTTGGAGGTGCTCTAGAAGGAATATTATTGGTGGCTCCATAACTTGAAAGCATATTGACATGCATTTTACCAGCATCTAAAAAATTATCAATTTCCATAAATTTTTCCAAAATTAAGTTTTGGTCATTATAGTAAGATTTAAGTGATCTTTTCAGGATATCTTTTGTAGAGACAAAGAAGTCGGCCCAAGTTGCCAATGGTTTCACCTTACCAATTAGCTTAAAAGGTCTCATTTCATTCAATATTTCTTGTCTAGCAACGTTGGCGTGGTCAATGAAAGAAACAAAGCTTTCATGTCTTTTCAATTGGCCCTCTTCTACGCCAGACAATTCTCTGTTATTGAAGTCGATATTGGCAGGGTTGGTTACCAGAATATAATGTGAAGATAAAAGTCTATGGAAACGAGGGTGATTAGGAGGTATATCCCTAGTCAAAGAGGAAGAGGGTCTTCTAGCGTAGTTGTATTTCTTGGTTTCATCATTAATAGCCGACCTTCCCCTTATCGAGTCTGGAGCCGGTGATCCACCTCCGGGGACGTCTTGTGGACTAAACGGTCTTGGTTCATTTTCTGAATCCATATTTGTAATCAGAAGTTGTCTTAATCAGTATGTTGGAGGACTGATGATGTATATGGTTGAAATTTTTTCTAAATTCTGCTTCTGCGCAACCTTATGGCACTTTTGAGGAGGCGAAGTATGGAAAATAAAATGTGATAAAGATAAGAAATTGGGATGTCACGCGTGGGCTACTTTGAAATAGATTATCAGTGGAAAAAGGATACTGTGCGATGTGCTAATAGAGAGTTTTGTTTCGTAGTGCGTTTAGATGCTGGTGTGTGATATTTTGTATCTATCTTAGACAATTGTGTTGTGTTTGTGGTTGTGATGATGTGTTTGTACTCCCTACTGGGTTTGCGATGCGGTCTGCATTTGTACTTTGTACTCCTACTTGTTTGTGAATTACTCGTTACAAATTTTTAATAAACTTTAACAATAGAAAAATGTACGTAAATGTAAGCTGCATAATAAGGATGTAATTGACTGCATAGCCCTCTGGCGAGGTAATGCTGGAAGAAATTTTCAGATGCCATTCACTTCTCTTCTTTTACTGTAAATAGTGAATTGTATGGGTTTTCCCTTTAAACGAGTTCCTGTTCTATATTTCATAAATTTTTCCAGTTTCCATATACTGTTTTAGAATTTCATAGACTTTCTTGTCTTTTCTACTGTCTCTTCCCGCAGTGAGCCGCCGGTGTTTGCGTTTATGTTCCCCCGGTAATCGAAAGCGAGCATTGTAAAAGCGTTGTAAAGACATCGATGCAACCTAGAAGGAAGACTTCTCTTTTCTACTAGATCTTATATCTCTAAACCTCTGCGAGTAAGAGTCCCACAGACTTTGCTGATGAGCCAATTGTACTATACCGGTCGATAGAAAAAGAATATACCATTGTATCCAACATTAAATAGAGATTAGAAGTGTACAGCGGTCCCGAACTTAAAATGTTTAGCGAAAGTTAAAGACGTAATAGATATGTTACAGAGGAGAAGCCCTGTGGTACAAATAGAAATAGCAATGTCTGTGAATTGTGAAACAACTGGAAAAGAAATAAAAAATATTACTGTCGCAAATAGAAGCATACCTTTTCTGTGAACCACACAAACCTGATTTGTGACACTACGTATTTTTCAGTAACTCCCTACTACTAGTCTACTACCCAGAGTCCGATAATCTTATAAAGCCGATTGAAGTTTCTCTTGGAAATACTCACCGCAAACAAAGATATATATATATATGCTAGAGTTCCAGCTACTTATATCTTGAGTTGTGCGAACTTCTGATGGCCCTGGTAAGTATGTGTAATCGCGAAAGCATTCCACATTAGTATCAGCATTGGCATCGCTTGATGGAAATAGCGAATACACAATAAAACAGAGAAAGAAACGATCTTGAAAGTCAATTTCACCCCAATACAACTAAAGCTTGTTTTTATACATATATATTTAACGAATGTAAAGTTGAGTAGGTTGTTAAAAGGCCAGGTTTACGCTAGAGTAGTTACTTCTTGTTTTACTTAATGTCCATCGCAAATTGAATTAAGGATTTAGGCCGAAGTACAGACAATTATAAATTTATTAGCAACAGTATTAGTAAAATTTACCCATCTCTTAACTCTCCCAGGTATTCTAACTTGGTAATCGATCCTGTAACATGCCCCGTTAATATAATGAATATAATGTATATAATAACAATTTTAAAGTTTTCTTTGGCCGTCCCCCACATGAAGGACCACATGTACTATGTAATTCTGCCGCGTCCCCCACACAATACAAACCCTTGTAACGGCCAATTTACCAATTTACTCACACACTTACAAGTCAGACCAGACTTTGCAATAATTAGTAAAGACGCAAGTTGCCCGACATGGGTATGTCTCCGGGGATAATTTTTCTCCCCCATAGTTTTTTAGCCTCTCTTCTTCGCTTACAAACAGAATGGTACCCTCCCCCTAGTAGTTAAACAGTTTACCGCACGAGAGGCGCCCGCTCCACCATAATCGCATATTCTGAGGCCATTCACCTTTAAAGCATAATTATCTAATCCTCCTCCCCCGTCTCTTTGAATTTAAAGGCTGGAAAATTCCCTCCAGGCCGAAAAATCGGAAAACAATTCATCCAAACCAGCAACAACCAATTTACGTTTTATTTAATTTTAGTAGTAACTGCTGAATTTAATTTTCTTATAAAATTGCCAATTGACCTGAATATCTGATAATTTTATTTAATTAAATTTTCAAATCCATTCTATTCCATTCAATTGAGTTAAATTCACTTGCCGATTTAATTTCAATTTTATATTTAATAGATCGAAAATACCAAAAATAATAAATAAATTTTTAAATTCGATAAATTTAATTTAAATTTATTTTAATTTATTTTAATTTAATTTGGACCCTCCTCAAGTGTAATCTTTAAATTGCAATTGAGTCACCCTTTCTTAATTTCCACAAACTAAAAAATCTATCATGTCCTTTAACTTGGCTTCTGAACTTCCAACCTGGAAGGCCTTGCAAGAAAACTACAACACCGAAGGTAAAAATATCAAGGTTGTTGAAGAGTTTGCCAAAGACCCACAAAGATTCGAAAAATATTCCAAGACTTTCACCAATTTCGATGGTTCCCAAATCTTGTTTGATTTCTCCAAGAATTTGATCAACGATAAGACTTTGACCCAATTATTACAATTGGCTAAGGAAGCTAACGTTGAAACTTTAAGAGACTCTATGTTTGCTGGTGAAAAGATCAACACCACTGAAGATCGTGCTGTTTATCATGTTGCCTTACGTAATAGAGCCTTGAAATATATGCCAGTTGATGGTAAGGACACTGCTAAGGAAGTTGATGATGTTCTTCAACACATGAAGGAATTCTCTGATGAAATTAGACTGGGTGCTTGGACCGGTTACACTGGTAAGCAAATCACTGATATTGTTAACATTGGTATTGGTGGTTCCGATTTAGGTCCAGTTATGGTCACTGAAGCCCTTAAGTCTTACGCTCAACCAGGTTTAAGTGTTCATTTTGTTTCTAACATTGATGGTACCCACATCGCTGAAACTTTGAAAGGTTTAGATCAAGAAACCACCTTATTCTTGGTTGCTTCCAAGACTTTCACTACCGCTGAAACTGTCACCAACGCCAATTCCGCCAAGTCTTGGTTCTTAGAAAAGGCTAAGGACACCCTGTACATTGCTAAGCATTTCGCTGCTTTATCTACCAACGCTGAGGAAGTTGCCAAGTTTGGTATTGACACCAAGAACATGTTTGGATTTGAATCTTGGGTTGGTGGTCGTTACTCTGTTTGGCTGGCCATTGGTTTATCTGTTGCCATCTACATTGGTTTTGAAAACTTTAACAATTTCTTACAAGGTGCCCAAGCTGTTGATAAGCATTTCGTTGAAACTCCATTAGAAGATAACATCCCAGTTTTAGGTGGGTTATTGTCTGTTTGGTACAACAACTTCTTCAGCGCTCAAACTCATTTGGTTGCTCCATTTGATCAATACTTACACAGATTCCCAGCTTACTTGCAACAATTATCTATGGAATCCAATGGTAAGTCTGTCACTAGAGGTAACTCTTTCACTGATTACCAAACTGGTACCATTTTGTTTGGTGAACCAGCTACTAACGCTCAACACTCTTTCTTCCAATTGGTTCATCAAGGTACTAAGTTGATTCCAGCTGATTTCATTTTAGCTGCTCAATCCCACAACCCAATTGAAAACAACTTACATCAAAGAATGTTGGCTTCCAATTTCTTTGCTCAAGCTGAAGCTTTAATGGTCGGTAAGGATGAAGCTCAAGTTACCCTGGAAGGTGCTAAAGGTGGACTTGTCCCACATAAGATTTTCTCAGGTAACAGACCAACCACTTCCATTTTGGCTCAACAAATAACACCAGCCGCTTTAGGTTCTTTGATTGCTTATTATGAACATGTTACCTTTGTTGAAGGTGCCATCTGGAACATCAACTCCTTTGACCAATGGGGTGTTGAATTGGGTAAGGTTTTAGCCAAGGTCATTGGTAAGGAATTGGAAGGTAAGGAACTGGTTGAAACCCACGATCCATCTACCAGAGGTTTGATCAACCAATTCAAGGCCTGGGCCAAATATTAAGTTTACGAATCTTATAATTTATATATTATATATTAACTGAGCTAAACTTAACTGAACCAAAATTAAATCAAATGAAGTTATTAAATTGGTAAGCTAAGATATTGTAGTCATTAAGTAATGTATATTGTAATTGCTACGTATATGTCTATGTACTATATATGCCTATTTACTATATATAGGCATATGTAATGATAAGGATTGTAATCTAACAACCCCTTGAACTCAAAAAGTTAATAATTTTATTTTATACTTATATATTTTTTACAGCCAATTTTACAGCCATTTCGCTTTTTTACAGCCAATTTACTTTTTTACAGCCAAATTCATTTTTACAGCCAATTTTGTGCGCAACTCAAATCAACCAAAAACGCTTTTTAATAACTCATCGCTACTCATCGGCTAGAGATTGTAGAGTCAACAACAAGATGTCAGACGTTGAAAATGGTGCCGTTCAGGGGGATACGGAGTTGGATAACCCTTTAAGAGCAATTATAGTACATCAACCAGAAGGAAGCACCTCTGGAGAGATGGAAGAAAGACTTTTAGATAACGTACAGAGTTTTGATGATATGAATGATTTTTTCGATTCATTCGACGAAACTATTGCTATTCCTAATGAAACCCATATTAAATATGAAGTTGGAAGTGATGGGTTAGTTGTAGTTATCGTTGATACCAAGGAATTATTGGACAAGACATTGAAGTTTTTCGATGATTACGCTGAAAAGGGTAGCAAACTGGAAAGCAACGAAGACAGTGAAGAAACAGAAAATGCTCCAAAGAAGCGTAGAAAGTAGATAGAAAGTGTATCATAAAAGTACCATGAATGGGTTCAAGTATACTGAACTATTTAAACTATTTACTACATTATGAACCCCAGAAATTGCATAAGGAAGAAGGATAGAATAAGGAGGAATTTATTCTTTCAGTGGTAGCCAATGAAAACATTTCTTTCAATCAAAAAGCATAATATATTCAAGTTTAGATGAATGAAGAAGATCCATATAATGAAGAAGATATCTTACATCTTCAGAGCTCTGGCTAGAATTATTGCTTCTTTCAGAGAAAGGAAAGTTTGCTGAAATGACGGTCTACAAGTGTATATTAATCAATAAAAAAGCAAAGAAGAATTGAAAAATAAGAATAGAATCTTGAAAACATATTTACTCCCTGATTTTCGAGTGTAGTCTCTGTAGAGTATATCTTCATCATCCCATCTTCATCTTTATAGCATCGTCATATTTGTGTAGTTTTGTATCACGTGACTATAGCGATGATATGAAGCTTATTGTCCCAGTGCTTGTCCCTGTTCTTGTCCCAGATGGTGGGCTGTGTTTAAGAACGCCCGCCTCCCACTTAACCCACCAGCAAATTCGGGAATTCCAAAAATTCGTTATCCTTCTTGTTGAATCACCAAAAGCCAGGGAAATGACGGACTGGAGAAGAATAGATATCGATGCATTCGAGCCAGAAAAGTTCTTAACTAAAGAAGAATTGGTTCCAGAACTTCCTGCCACTGCACATGCCACCATTGTTGAAATTTCTCAACAAAGTAGACAAGCATTGTCTCAGGGGAAATTCATTGAAGCTCTCGTGTTAGTATTGGACACTCCACCGTATGTAGCTGAAGAACAAACTAAGGAATTACATGGTGAAACTGTATTTGAAGTGTTATTATCCATTAGAAACAACCATAGTGTCGGTGATTTAACTAAATTCATCAATCAATTGGACTCTACACAACAGGACACTTTGATCAAGTATTTATATAAAAGTATGAATACTCCTTATGGTACCAAGCAAGGTGGTTTACTTTTGAGTTGGTTCGAAAAGACCACTGAAGTTACCGGATTGGGTCCAATTGTAAGATACATTTCCGACAGAAGAACTGTATAAGAAGGGGGTGGAAATGAGAAAAAGCAATAATAATAATAATAACGGCTAGATTCAGGGGTTATTGTAGGCTATCATATATCAGCTAGAGATATGAGAGCTAGATATAAGAGCTAGATTCCGGGATTCAGGGGCTGTATTATTTATTTCTAAACTTACGAGTATAATTTAGACGGTTTACTATGGTAGACCCATGTTTGCCTCTGGTTGTATTCCGTAAGTCCACATAGAGGAGATGGTTAATTCAAGACTTGTCAGAAGCCTGTGAATTGACAAGTAGATACGAAACAAAATAGATAAAATGTATATGGATGTCTCTGTAGTAATTAAAAGAGTAGAAGAGTATTTTAAAGAATGGCAAAATAAGGCTACTGCTACAGGTTCCAGATATAATAGTACAATTAAACAGTTACAATTAATATAAAATAAAATATGGAAACAGTGGTCAGGAGGACAATATCGCTGGGGATTTGCAGAAGTTATTCTTCGTCGTTGGAATTATTGATATTAGTATTATTATTGGCATCATTATTGGTATAAGAATTAGTTGGGATATTGGTTGGGGTATATTAAATGTCCTCCTTATATTATCAAACCTTAGTAAATTAGGTTCTTTATCTTGTTCTCCTTCAAAGAGCTGGCCAGAAGCTTCTTGTCAGAAAATGCAGGTGAGAGCATATTGGCTTTAGATTCACCCAATACTTTATGTGGCATGGCTTTTTCAACTTGTTCTAAAGCATTCAATCTTGGTAAGTTTTCACTTACCGTTGTGACAGAATTGGTGTTTGAACTAATATGATTGATTTCTAAATCCATGCCATTGTTTAAAGATTGGCAGTGGCTCAAAGATGGCGTTGCTGAAGCAGATTCGTTGTCTAAAATTGTGTTTGCAATTTCAACAGGAGAGTTGTTTGGAACATCTTCATAGATCGGAATATGGTTAAGCAATAAAGTATCATTGAAGTTGGTGAATTGATCCAAAAAGTCGACTTGCAGACCTTGTGAAGGATTGGCAAGTAAAGGTGATGTGAACGTGCTGTAATTTCCATTTAAATGAACACTTGATCTCTTGGCTTGCTCCAATTCTTTAATGAATGATTCTCTTTCTTTGTCAAAGTTCTTATTCATCTTGGCAATTTCAGCTTTATATTGACCACCAATCTTGGAAATAACTGCATCTTTTTCAAGTAGATTCTTTTTGAGGTCAAGAATAATTTCTTCATTCTTGACTGTAGAATCATCGACTTCAAACAGCAAAGATGAAACGTCTTCTCTCAAATTGATATTGATTTCTTGTTGTTCCTTCAATTCTTTTCCAATAGAATCATAATCTTCTTCGAGCCTCAATATTTTGGTTTGGAATTCACCATTTTCTTGTTGCAATTCAGTGATTTGTAAATCTCTTTCGGATTTATACGATTCAAAATGTAATTCACTTGCTTCAAGTTCTTTAATCTTATGTTCCAATGAGCTGATAAGGATATCTTTTTCCTCGTGGGTGTTCTTGGAGTTTTCAAATTCATGGTTCATCGAATCTCTCTCCTTTTCTAACCCTTCTATACATAATTTAAGCTCATTTTGATCTCTAGAAAGCTCGTTATTAAGATTATTTAAACGTTCAATCTCTGACTTGCCAGATCCAACCAATTGAACATGTTGAGTTTGGTATTGTTTGAGTTTCTGTTCAGTTTCGCTGAATTGGTTGAAAAGTTGACTCTTTTCTTCATTAAGCCTAGTGATATCTTGTTCTTTGGCAGAAACAAGGTTTTCAAGATTTTGAATCAGCAATACTTGTTGTTCAAGTTTAGTTTCAATTTCAGCGTTTTGGTTTTGCAATATTTGAAGTTTTTTGGTGTGATTTTCTGTTAAACGATTAACATGAACGTCCTTCTCGTTCTGCAAGCTATTCATTTTTTGGACAAGAGTTTCTTTTTCCAAGTTGTGTTCGTTTCTTAAAGCGTTAACTTCAAATACTTGCTGTTCCTCTAAGAAAGCTATTCTCTGTTGAAGTGAATTGCATTCCAAAGAGTGATCTTGCTTCAATGTTTCCATTTTACTAGTCAGGGTAGCTTCTAATTGAGCAAAGTTGTCTTTCAATGAATTAGCTACTGTATCATGATCTTCGGTGATGCTGGCAATGTAAGAAAGATGATTATTCTTCAACTTCTCCACTTCCTTGTTAAACGAATGAACATCGTCGAGGTGTTTTTGATTTAATGAATCAATCTCGGTTGAATGTTGAAGGGTTAATGAATCTATTTGATCCTTTTGGTTCTTCAAAGAAATTTCATATTGTTGTACTTGCTCTTCCAATAATTTATGAATATTTTGAGTTGTTTCTTCAATTTGCTTTTCATGGCCATTCTTCAAATCTGAGACTTCCTTGCTATGCTGTTCAAGTAAAACTCTTAAATCTTCCTTGTTCTCCAGCTCTACATTTTCCAATCTTGTATTCATTTCAGTTTTGTATTCTTCATGAGCTGAAGATTGATTAGCAATTTCGGCATGTAACTTTTCAATAACGACTTGTTGCATTTCGAATTTTTCACCAAAATCGATTTCCAAGCTTTCCTTTTCAGCACCAATCTTAGACATATCGTTATGGTATTCTTCTTGTAATTGAATTATTTTACCACGAACTTCTGAAATGTGTAATTCTTGTGCTTTTAAAGTTTCATCTGAAGCACGCTTTTCTTGCTCAAGATTAGCATAAGAAGAAGTCAAATGTTCTAAAGTGTTCTTGATTTGGGCTTTTTCTTCTTGTAAAGCCAGTCTCTCGATCTTCAATTTTGTATTTTCATTATCTAATTCGCCTCTTACTTTCTTCAATTGATCAATTTCAGTTTCGAGCTTACCCTTGTAAGAGATTCTGAACTTGGAGGAATTTTCTGCTCTTCTTCTAGTTGGTGAGCCGTCGAGTCTTCTTCTAATTGGAGAAAATTCACCAGCTATAATTTTAGGAGGAGAATTAGACGGAGAAGTGATTCTGTCTTCGAAAACCCGAATTGGGGACGATGACAAACCTACTAACTCCAGTCTTTGTTTCTTCCATTTTACAGGACTCAAAGAACGACCTCTCTTTCGTAATGGACTATTTTCTCTAGAAATAGAGGGGCTGGAAAGGGTCAGAGCAATTGTTGGTCTAGTGTAACCTGGAGTTTGCTTAGAAGCTGGTTGCAAAGAAGGAATATGGTTAAAATCAATGGAAGTCTTTCTTCCTAAATCAGCTGCCTCTACTAGTTCGATATTCTCCTTATCATCAGAAATCTTGAAATGATTTGTGAGTTCAGCAATATTTCTAAGAGAAGATTTGATGAGGTCTTGGTCGCCATGGGGATCAATAACAAGCATCAATTTGACTGATCTGTGGGTATCGAAAGAAGATTTACGGAAAATTAGATTAGAGATGATCGAGTTTGATCTTTGAGGTTTCTTTCCATTCAAAATTTGGGTAATGGAACTCATACTCATATTACCAAAGATATTAGCACCAGGATCATTTTTATCAAATTTCTCGTTCCCCATCAAATCCATGTATACAAATCTCTTTCCATTATGGTATAAACTGATGATCAAACAAGATCTACTTGATTCAAAATTAAATTTAGTCTTCTGAGTAGATCTGGCTTTAAAAACTTTATCGATAATAGTATTATATTTTGTTTCAAAATCTACTTTCTCCTTACGGGTATTAAATTCTCTAGTGTGAACGTATTCTTTTTTTGAATGGAATGGGTCGCTTTCCAAAAGATCAACAGCAAAACGATTATGGGTGATTTCTATGGCACTAATGAAAACGGGCATCCTCAGGGGCCTTAATTGATGTAATTTCAATTGTAAAACTTGTTTCATAGAAGTTGTTTTACCACTTCCAGTGGGCCCCATGAAGATGGAACACAGAGAGTTACTCTCATCGTTAACAAATGAAGAAATGTCCCTATCGGGAGTGAAAATATCTTCGAACTGATATTTAATATCGTTATAAGTCAAGAATCCATTGGCCACTTCAAACTGTTCATTTGGCTGGTGTTTAAGCTTCAAATAAAGTGAAAGAGATGACATCCTCTTCCTTCCTTGAAGTCACTATTTGCAACTTGGGGGGATTTTTTTTTTTTTTTGAATGGTTTGTTTATATTCGCAGCAGCAGCAGCAGCAGCAGTTTTATTTTTTATTATGATAGGGTGTGATGATCTGCTGCGAGGTGAGCTTGCAGTGGATGGAGATAGCTGAATACAAGCCTATTCAAGATAGAAAAGGATCGAAGTTGCAACAGCTATTGGAAACCAAGAAGGTTGTTGATGAAGTAGGCTTGAAGACTTTTCTGTTCAACAATCCTTGTTTGTTAATCTAATCGTCTCAACAAACATTTATTAGAATGCACTGTTTACATTAATCCGAAAACAGATTTAGACGAGCAGGCACCTACCCGATTTGGATTAAGTAGAAATCGATTTGAAAATAGAGGATGCGTGGGAGGTGTTTGCAAAAATGTTATGTGTCACGTGTTCAGTCACATGTAACTCAGCGAGTTACTAGGTGATTACTGTTGCTTTTTCAGCGCAACGTTCCACTCTGACTTACTCTGACTTGCTCTGGCTTTTCAGCTCAGTGCTAGCCGCTGGTTATGTAGATTGCTCATTCGCTGACCGCACATCGACAAGTCGGCAAGTGACATCTAGCAAGGCTGAACCCTGACAATGACACTGACAACTAGTAGTCAAGCAAATATTAGTTAAACTAGCCGCGAATGAGTTACCTAGCCGCTTACAAGTAATCCCCTCACTGTTTTAACCGACCTTATAAGCCAGTCTCTAGCCGCTTATTGAGTTTATTGAGCGTTTTGGCCTAAGCTCTGGGTGCGGTTACCAAGCGCCTCATCAATCCAGATTTTCAATATATGGGGGCATTCCTGTATCCCATCAGTTAGCTAACGTTATGTAGGTGCATTGCCCCCACGAATAAAGTTGAACTCCGCAATTTATGGCACGTGAAGCGGTACCACTCTCGGGATATCAAATCGGTATAAATAGGAGACCAGCAATTGCGGGCTGAAATTATTTTGAATTAGTATTTGAAAAGTCCAAGGACAATTACCGTAATCTTCGAGTTAGATACATTCAAAGATTATATATACTGCTTATTCAACGAAGTCATAATTAAACAAAGATGTCAATTAAATTGAACTCGGGCCACGAAATGCCACAAGTCGGATTCGGCTGTTGGAAAGTCACCAACGATACTTGTGCTGAAACCATTTACAACGCTATCAAGGTTGGATACCGTTTATTCGATGGTGCCATGGATTACGGCAATGAAAAGGAAGTCGGTGAAGGTTTAAAGAAGGCTATCGATGATGGTCTTGTTACTAGAAAGGAGCTTTTCATTACTTCTAAACTTTGGAACAATTTCCATGACCCTAAAAACGTTCCTGTTGCTATCAAGAAAGTCTTGGAAGATTTACAATTGGATTATATTGATTTGTATTTGATTCATTTCCCAATTGCTTTCAAATTCGTTCCAATTGAAGAAAAATACCCTCCAGGTTTCTACTGTGGAGATGGCAACAAATTCCATTACGAAAATGTGCCACTTTTGGATACTTGGAAGGCTTTAGAAAAATTGGTTGATCAAGGTTTGGTTAAATCTATTGGTATTTCCAATTTCAATGGTGCTTTAATCCTGGACTTGGTTAGAGGTGCCACCATCCCACCAGCTGTTCTTCAAATTGAACATCATCCATATTTACAACAACAACATCTTGTTGAATACGTTCAAAGCCAAGGTATTGCTATTACTGCATACCTGTCCTTTGGTCCACAATCATTCCTTGAATTGAACCAATCTAGAGCTCTCAACACTCCAACTTTGTTTGAACATGATGCTATCACTTCCATTGCCACCAAGCACACCAAGTCCCCAGCTCAAGTCTTACTTAGGTGGGCCACTCAAAGAGGTATTGCTATTATCCCTAAATCTAACAATAAGGAAAGACTTGCCCAAAACTTGAATGTTAATGATTTTGATTTGACTAAAGAAGAACTCGAAGCTATTTCCCAGTTAGACATTGGTTTACGTTTCAACGATCCGTGGGACTGGGACAAGATTCCTATTTTTGCTTAGATATATAAATACTATATATAAGTAATAAAAAACCTTCATTTATATAATAATCATATATATAACCTTCATATTTATAAGATTCTTCTATATATGTTCCACCTCTAGTAGTTTGTTTACAGCTTAGCTGAAGGCCTGGAATCAGTTCAAATAAATACTATACAAATAAAGCTAAATTCCCCTTCCCCTACTTTGAAGCTACAAACTTTAATCAAATTTATTAGATGTTAACCAACTACTCTACGTAAAGTTCATTTTTGTTTTTTTAAAAACAATAAAAAGTGCTGCAAAACTTTATTAATCGATAAATCCCCTTACTACTTATATTAGGTTTGGAGCATTCGGTTTCCTGCATATGCATTTTTTGCAACACTTTTCTTCCCCTTGTTTTCTGAGTTACCCGGATTTGGAAAAGAATTATGTATAAAGCCGAAATTTTTTCGCTTTGCACATTTAAAAAAAATTTTAAGACCATTAAATGGAAATAGGAATTCATGAATTTATTCTGGCACTAGTGGATATAAAACTCTCTCTTTTAACATAAGAATAGGGAAATAGTACATTAGCTGTTATAAAATGTTTCAAAATGATGATCGTTACACAACAAATCCCGGTGAATACCTGAGCCATGGATAACACATGCATCACCATCTGACTTGAAATATTTTAAAACAGATAATGTATCATTTACCTATTATTTTGATATTAATATCATCTTGTGTAAAAATGAGAGAAAAGTTTCTATGATGATAAACTTTTTTTTCAGTTCTGCTTCTGAATTTTATGAAGAGAAACACTTTACCAAAGCTCGATATCTGAAGAAACTATCCACCAGAAGAATTTATGATTTCAATTAAAAAGAGTAAGAAGTAAAAAACATTGTAAATTAAAATGTAAATTAAAATGTAAATTGTAACTTTAAGGAAGTATTACTCTGTAAAACAGAATCTTGGATAAGTTACTTATAGAGATACTATAAAGATGTCTTATTCTAGTTTTATATTTGTGACTATTTAATCTAAACAGTAAAGATAACAACTTTTCCGTCTAAGCCACTGGTACTAACTTGGTTTGCAGAGTACAAGAAAAGACTTGAAATGGAATTTTGATGGATATGAGTAGCTTCTTTGGCCTTATTGACTCTACCTTTCAAATCCATTTGTCTAAACATGTTCAAAGCATCATGAGAAGAGATTTCTTGATCTTCATCGTCAACGGCACTTGGCTTACTGGAAGCAGGAGCAGAAGATTTTTCGATCTTTTTAGATTCTTTCCAACCGCTTTCATCACCTTCATAGGCGACAAGAGTCAAATTGTGACCACCAGCGATGATTTTATTTTCGTTAATGAAAAGAACTTGCAAAAATGGCAAGTAATCGGTCTTGACAGTTAAAATCAGACTTGGTGGTTGTCCATCCCCGGCAGGATAAACAAAAGTAGCAGAAGCATCATGGGAAACAAAGGATAAAGCATTACCCAGTGGAGAAAATGCAACATCATGGACCCAAGCCCCAGTTTCATTGATGAAATCACCAGTAAGAGTTTGGAATGGCAATTTGGAACCCCAAACAGAAGCTTCTGGTTTCTGATCTAAACCTTTAATGTAAGCAGAAAACACTCTGGCGTGACCATCAGTGGAACCACAAGCCAAGAGAACGTTATTTGGGTGCCAATCCAAAGAGGTGATGGTGGACTTCAATGGTTTCTTCAAATGCTTAGAAACCCACCAATCGTTTTCCTCTTCATAGTAACAAACAGCCACTACTCTATCGGAAGAACCAACTGCAAATTTATCCCCATAAGGTGACCATTTACAAACAGTGGCAGCTCTAGAGATTCTTAAGAGGACCAAAGTTGGCTTGTATTCACCAGCAGCCTGGTCAAATTGCCAAACAAGAGCATTTCTATCCTGAGAACAAGTCAAAATCTTGGATCCATCTGGAGAGATATCCACAGAAGTGATAGTCTTATCGTGACCTTGCAAAGTGGCAATCAATTGGGGTTTGGAGGCTGAGTTTGGTTGAACCTTGTATAATTCAAGAGTGGTGCCCTTGGTGATGGCCAAAGTTTGACGGTCTGGAGAGAATACGTGGTCCTTAATTGGCTGGAAACCCAATTGGTAAGAGATTGGTGACATTGCAGGAGTTACTCTCTACTGAAATGTTGGAGGTGATTGTTGGCTGTAAATTTGGAAGAAACGGAAACTTAAGGGTGGTGATGGTTGTATGCAGGAGATAGGAGGAGAGATCGTGATTAAATGGGATTTGGGCTTTGGTTTCGTGTAAGTTTATGGGTGGGAGAGAATATAAAAGCGTGTAGAAACCAAAGTGACATAACAATTGGGGTCCTGGTTTGGAAAGGTGGTGGAATTTGGTCTCAGTTTGAATACAATCTGTTCTCCTAGAGTTCTCCTAGAGTTCTCCTAGAGTTCTCGTAGTTCTCCTAGAGTTTGGTGTCATCGGAGAAAATGAGAAGATGGATGTTTCATAAGTTAGAGTTTCATAGGTTAGACTTTCCTAGGCTAGAGTTTCACAGGTTAGAGTTTCATAGGTTGGTGTCATAAGTTTCATGAGCAAGTTTTTTTATCTAAAGTTCCATCTAAATGCTGCTAGATGATACCCAATGACAGCCAAAGGTAGAAAATGAAGTGGAGAGGTGGTTCTAGCTTTTGCGACTCAGCCTCTATTCCCTTTCCCTCCACTCTCGTATGTACATCGAACGATAGAGGTATAGAGGTATAGCCAAACTAAAACCAGCATATGTAGATGTACAGTTTTCTTCGCTTATTTGCTAGATGTGTATGCTCTTTATTTTTATTTTTATTTTCATAATACGTAATATCGGTAATATTGGTCCAATTACCGAATCAAATCCACACGCATATCTCTTTCAACCTCGTGCCTTCAGGGTCTGTTATATCAATTTTATCGTACATGTTCTATTGTGTGTAATCAGTACTGTACAGCGCGCGTCTGGTTAGTATTTTAAAGTAGAATGCGGCGCGTGCAGGGTAGCAAGGGAGAAAATCTCGAGAGAGAGGTTTCACTCAAAGTGCAGATTAATGTGGATGTAGGCAAAAATGTGCATATACGAAGGTGGGTCGCCCCGTATATGTAACATATGTAACTGCATGTAAACAGATGCTAAACTAGATGATATACTAGAAGCTAAAGTGGGAAAAGTGGTCTACATTAGGGTTCATCAGTTATGTGGAAACTTTTACATAGATCATTGGGTTTGTAGTAATGTACGAGACGAACGGCCTGATTACCACCTCAGTGCGGGCCTGTTTTCCATCTAAAATGCTTCAGTCCAAGAATGGTTTTGTCCTATAATTCCACCACATAATTCTACTAACTGAATTGGTCACCTGATTCCATTGTATAACTCTACATTGCTACATTGATCTTATGATTGTAGTCACGGGATTTGATCACGGGACTGTCTCCCGATTTCTGACCTAAAATATGAAAAAGATAATGTTCTCGCATATACAAATAGCAAGTACAGAATCAGTACTTGTATGTACATGAAAATACAAATATTAATAAGTGAATATGACGTGGTGAATATATTATAATCGTATACCTGCTTATAGAGTTCTGGTTAAAATTATAAATACCAATTTTTTTATGTTTTATGCTTTACATTTGGTTTTTCTACAGCTTTTAATATATCTATTCATTCAATAATTGTTACACGTCTATATCGACTATTGATTTTAAGTCCATTTTGTCTTGCTGGATACAATATAATCATTTCCTTCTTTATTCTTTTTCTTTATTCTTTTGTTTTTGCTTTTTTTCATTCTTTTGTTTCTTATCATTCTAATGAGACTTCATGTCGATGAATCTCTTGGACTTCTTCCATGCAGTAACTACCTTTTCATTCTTTAATGTAGATACTTTACCATCTAAACGGTCCATGATGGCTTTGAATAAATTGGAAGTTTCCTTGTTAAACAATATTCTAAGCCAATAGAATGCCAAGTATAACACCAATTGGTACCCAGAAGTGTTTCTAAAGAAAAGAGTTCTTAAAAGAAGGTAACCAATTAAAAGCAATTCATCGTAAGCAATTGCTGAGGCAAGAAATTCATCTTGTTTTAAAATTGGAGTGATTTTTTCAGCAGCAGCTAAATGTAATAATGAAATAAGAACATAAGGGAGTAATTTTAAGATTGATTTAAAAGTAAACAACCAAACGACTCCAAGAACCAAATATTGGAAATTTTGTTGAGCTGCTAAAGTGGATAAAGGAGGTAAATTATGAATTCCAAATCTATGTGATACAGTAGCAAACAGGGCAGCAATGAATCCCAACATGGCTAATCTATAGCAAATAGAGTTGATATAATAACGATTTGGAATCCAAAATACTTGGAATAAAATTGATATACTTCCGAAAACAATAACGGCAAAATGACCTGCTAACCATAATGGACGTTTCCATTTCTTGTTTTCTCCACTACATTTAACAAGGGTCTGCTTGTATTTAACGTCATCATGAACGGTAGAAGTCTCTACGTCAGCTTCTTTACCAACCCCATCTTCTGGTTTTAAGATGGTGGTCTGATCCTTGGATGGTTGTTCAGCGGACCCATTGTTGTTATGATGGGCAAAATGGGCATCGTCAACGGGTTGCACTTCTAACTCAGGCATCGTTATGGTCAATTGAAGGAGTTGTTTTGATGAAATGTGGAAAACCAATTTGAAATTGTAAATAAAAGTGCTGTAAAAAAATAGCGCGCAGGGGAGAACAAGGGGAAATTAATGTAGAGAAGAAAGCAAAGAAGGGGTGAGCGGGAGAGCATGACAGCCAACTTGTGGGAATATACGGTGTGGGAGTATTATGGGAATTATGAGTGTGAGAGTATGAGTGTGGGGGTATAAGTATGGGAGGGAGTATGAGTATATGGGAATATTTTAGTATATGGGAGTATGGAATAATTTGTTACACTCATTACGTTTCAAAGGCTTCATTCGATTCTTCTTGCTTTCGTTTTGCTATTACCACCATGTCGTCAAAGGAGATCTTGAACATAAACTACGCCGAATCCCCTCGGTTACAGCCTTTGGAAGCTGAAGTCTTGGGCCAATACCAGCACTTGGCTACTCAATTGAACACTTTGGCATCTGAGATAAAGAAACTCAACGCGTCATCTGGCAGTGGCACCCTTGAAGTCAGCCAGGGCGATGCTGATTATTTGTTGGACAACTTACGAAATTTAGAAATTAAAATCGGTTTAGTGTATACCCAGTTCAAGGGTGCTGTTTACCTGCTTTTCTTGCAACACGAAGAGAGCTTGAACTTACAGAATGAAAAGGGTCGTGAAGGCAAAGACCAAAATGAAGAGGAGGGCGAGGCAGAAGTGCTTGAGACTTTAGAGGTTCTGGAAGAGGAACCGTAGCGGAAGCAAGATCCTAGATAATGCAAGAACCGTAGAGAAAGTATATGAACTTGTAAACTTATAAACAATTTATCAGTCATCGGCCATCTTTCAATTTTCATCATTCATCTACAGAATAAGCATCTACAAAGGTAAACAAACAGGGCAAGTAGACATGGATTTTTGGCTGCCAAATTTTCTTAGTTGTCTCATTAACTCTACGCGTTATCGGGAAATAGTGGATTCTGTCAGCTACTTTGCGCGCGCACGAGGGAAGCACTGACAGTCGCATCGCTATCTCATCGTCCCACGCAGAAACAGAGGTATCCAGAGTCAACGCAATTTCCCCTTCGGGAGATTGGCTAATAAAAATGGATTGGAAAAAAAATAAAATGCCAATAAATTTAAATTGGCTAATATATTTATTATATAAAAGTTCCAATAATCTTTTAGATTGATTTTGAAAATTAATTTAGTTTACATTCAATTCTGAAAAGAAAATAACCACCAACTTTTAAAGATGTCTTCTAACGATAAATACGCCACTCCTTTATCTTCAAGATATGCTTCTGCTGAAATGTCCAAGATCTTCTCTTTGAGAAATCGTTACTCTACTTGGAGAAAGCTTTGGCTCAATTTAGCTATCGCTGAACAACAAGTTGGTCTTTCTGTTATTTCTGATGAAGCCATTGAACAAATGAAGAAAAACTTGGAAATCACTGATGAAGAAATTGATGCTGCTACTAAGGAAGAAGCCATTGTTAGACATGATGTCATGGCTCATGTTCACGTTTTCGGTAACACTTGTCCAGCTGCTTCAGGAATTATCCATTTAGGTGCTACTTCTTGTTTCGTTACTGATAACGCTGATTTGATCTTCTTAAGAGATGCTTACGATGTTTTGATTCCAAAATTGGTCAATGTTATCGATAAATTATCTAAATTTGCCATGGAATACAAGGATTTACCAGTCTTGGGATGGACTCATTTCCAGCCAGCTCAATTGACCACTGTTGGTAAGAGAGCCACTTTATGGATTCAAGAACTCTTGTGGGATTTAAGAAATATGGTTAGAGCCAGAAACGATATCGGTTTAAGAGGTGTTAAGGGTACCACTGGTACTCAAGCTTCTTTCTTATCTCTTTTCCACGGAGACCACGATAAGGTTGAAGAATTAGATGCCAAGGTTGTTGAATTATTGGGTTTCGATATCGTTTACCCAGTTACCGGTCAAACTTACTCCAGAAAGATCGATATCGATGTCTTGGCTCCATTGGCCTCCTTAGGTGCCACTGCCCATAAGTTTGCTACCGACGTTAGATTGTTAGCTAACTTGAAAGAAATGGAAGAACCATTTGAAAAATCCCAAATTGGTTCCTCTGCTATGGCTTACAAGAGAAACCCAATGAGATGTGAAAGAGTGTGTTCTTTAGCTAGACACATGGGTGGGTTATTCAATGATGCTTTACAAACTGCTTCCGTTCAATGGTTTGAAAGAACTTTGGATGATTCTGCTATTAGAAGAATTTCTTTACCATCTGCTTTCTTGACCGCAGACATTATTTTGTCTACCATGCAAAACATCACCTCTGGTTTAGTTGTCTATCCAAAGGTTATTGAAAGAAGAATCAACTCTGAATTACCATTCATGGCCACTGAAAACATCATTATGGCTATGGTTGAAAAGGGTGGTTCTAGACAAGATTGTCACGAAGAAATCAGAGTCTTATCCCACCAAGCTTCCGCTGTTGTCAAGCAAGAAGGTGGTGACAACGATTTGATTCAAAGAATCAAGAACACCAAATATTTCGAACCAATCTGGAACGACTTGGACAAGTTATTGGACCCAAGTACTTTTGTTGGTAGAGCTCCACAACAAACCGAAAAGTTCGTCAACAAGGATGTTAAGAATGCTTTGGAACCATTCAAGCATCTTATCACCGATGAAACTGTCTCCTTGAATGTTTAAGGGGGTTTAAAAGAGAAATACATAAAAAAGTGTTAGAAATAAGGCGTTAGAAACGTGGTATAAAGGTTAATAAAGAAATAAAAATATATAAAGATATAAAGAAATAAATGAAAATGATATAATTAAAGTCTTGTACAGTTGATTTATCGGTGAATGTGTACGTGTATTCAAGTAATAGTTTAGTTTCAGTTCAGACTTGCTGGGTACTGTAGCAAGAAGCTTCAGCCTAAGCTTAGGCTTGAGACCTAGCTTTCTGATCTTCTTCGTCGATTCGACTCATCTCAATGAGCCTGGACACCTTCAACAATGTGTTGGTGTAATCAAAGGAGGTGTAGATCTGTCTATCACCGTTCAAGTCAATGACACCGGTGATCAAGTCCTTAAGTAAAATTCTTGGGTCGACGTAAAGAGAAGAATTGGAGCTTTCTGGGATCACGTAGATCTTCATCCCAGACTTATACCGTGGTCTAGCCACGATTTTCTTGATAAATAACGAGTTTGGAACTTCTCCTTTTCCGTTAAGACTGTAGTACATTTCATCAGCAAAATCCTTTTCATCGATAAGCCATGAATCGCCAGGATTGGCACATTCTAATTTAAGAAGACTGGACCCTTCGGAATCGTTATTGGTGGACCTGGTTACTCTGACCAAAGTGAACTTATCACAACCAAATAACGATTTCACTGCCGTGTTTAATGAATTAAAAATCTGATAATTGTTACCGTTGATACTCTGATCTTGTCTGAAAGATTGAAGAATTTTATTGGAAAATCCGGCCATGTTGTAGTTACTATCGATCAATTGGACGTTCTTGGTGACCATTGACATATTGTTGGTGTTATTGTTATTGTTGATGTTTGAAATGCTATTGTTATTATTATTGCTATTATTGATATTATTATTATTAGTGGTTGAAATGCTTATGTTGTTCCTATCGAATACCCGTAAGGTTTGGATGCTTTCGTTGGGCACCAACTTCTGGTACAAGGCAGACAATGAAGACACAAGTGTTAATTTAACCCGAAGACCAGCTTCTAACAGTTTAATACGTAATTTCAGATGAGAGTCGAAAAAATTGGGATGCAATGAAGGAGAGGAGACCAATCTGAGTTTCTTGGAGGCAGCTTTCCGTCTGATGGCGATGGAGATCAACGGTTGATCAAGAAACTTGGGGTGGACCTGCTGCTTTGGTAATCTTTCCGGGGACAATGGAGCAGGTATAGAATTGGGGGTGGAGGTGGAGTGTATAGGTTGAGCTTGCTGCTGAGCTTGTTGCTGAGCTTGAGCTTGTTGCTGCTGTTGCTGATGAGCTTGCTGTTGTGGATTGTATTGATGCTGTTGTTGGTACTGTGGAGACTGTTGAAGAGCAGGATGCTGGTCGATCACAAGTCTTCTGATCTCGTTGCTAGGCGGAGTCGAAGGGTGGGGAAGGGCCATTCTAGAAGAGTAGAGGTAGAACTGGTTCTGGACATTCTTGGAATCCATGGTTGCAACAGCTTCTTGGTGGTGACTATTGCTATTGTTGTTAAGAATAGAATTGATGCTGCTGGAGCCGGCAACATTTGAAATAGGATTTGAAATAGGATTCAAAGTCGAATTGCTGGTGTAAAAAGCCTTCTTTTGATCCAACGGTAAGTACTCTTCACTGACCGAAGTGCCAGAAGATTCGGATCTTCTTCTGTCTAGGCTAAGCGTAGAAGAGACCTCTGAAGTGCTTCTACCTCTATTCAAAGAAGTGGGACTATTCAATCCATAATTGGAGTTGTCTTCAAACTCGTTTAAAAGTAGATTGATACTCAGCATCTATGTGGGCATATATTGGGGTAAAAGTAAAAATGTATAGGTAAAAATGGGTCTGGTAATGGGTGGTAATAGGTTGGTAATGGGTGGTAAAGTGTAGGTAAAGTGTAGGTAATGAAATCTGCGCAAAGAAACCTGTGCTGCAGAAAATGGATGCAAAGAATAAATGGAATGGGGGTGGGCCCTAAAAGTAGATATGATCTTATTCTTTTTTTTGAAATGGGTTTGATAAAACGAACCAACGATACCAGGATATTCCGAAAAAGCAGCGGCATCCCTGTCTTATAAACTCAACACCTGAGACCAAAATGGTTGCTGAACTGCTTTTACAGTTACAGTTTACTGCGTAAAAAAAAACTGTAAGACAAAGATAGTAAAAAATAAATTTGATTACAGTAGAAACAAAAAATAAATGCAAGGCCAGAAAATACGCAAAAAATAAATGCAAGCAAGAAAGAAAATAAAATAAAAAATTAAAATCAAATGAAATCATAAAATCAAATAAAATCAAATAAAATATGAAATAAATAAAATCAAATTTGAAAAAATAAATTTGATTTTAAATTTAAATTAAATTTAATTCGAAAATAAAAAAATCAGCGTACAATAGGAAACAAAAAGAAATGTAAAGAGACGTTCAAAATTTCGGAATATTCTTCGGAGACTCCTGATCGATAAGAAGCTGATAAAGGCTAGAGAAACAAACTTTATTTAGGGTTGAAAATGGAGTTGTGGCCGAGGTAACGAAGAGGTGTCTTGTACATCTGATTCGGCTGATTTCTGTGAAACGCCGGATATATGTCCATGTTCATGTTTATGTTTATGTTTTATCATCTGGGTCGTACGACTACGAATGCGGTAAGGTCGGTAGGTAGTAGTAGGTATGCTATGATGGCGGGAAAACAAAATGATAACTTGACTTCAGATAGTCTAGAATTCATTCCAAGAATTCAGTGGAAGAAAATATAATCGTAATATAATCGTAATATAATTGTAATGTGATCGAAATGTCAGTCCCATCAAGGAAAAGAATACCAATTCTTTTCTTTATATAATCGATACACATAATGAACCAATCCGAAAATGGTGAGAATTGCGCGGCATTTTCATTTGGGGTAATAAATATACGGTGGGCCAACACGACCCAGTGTGGGCCCGCTGTGGTATGGGTCACAATACTATCTAGAATACACAGCGAATGAATTTGCAAGATGGCAAGCTATAAAATAATATTAGCGACTGATGTAAAGAAATATTCTATTTACTAGAAAGGTAATTAACAGAGGGATTATAAATAAAGTATATGGTGAAAAAGGAAACAACATGCATCTTCTTCTCTAAGCTCATGCTGTTATTGTAACTGAAACAGGAACATATATAAGCCAAAAAAAAAGAAGAGTTTTACAATTAAATTAAAATTAAAATTAAAAATAAAATTAGTCATATAGATTTGATATATCAAATTTTAAAAATTGTTCTTTTCAGTATTCTTTTCGTTATAATGTGTATCTTTCTTTTATTTTTCGTCTACATGGTTATGAAACTGATTCATGTTCTAAATTATTTTTTAGCCTTGGTCCTTATCCTGATTTATGGTTCTTCCTGTCTTCTTGTATTATGCATTACTTCTTTGAGGTCCGTTTAAAGAACTCCATATGTACGTCAATTGCTTTGAGAAATGCGCTAGTGAGAGAAAAAAAATATAGGCATAAATATCTAATGGACCGAAAAATATGACGCTTAAAAGAAAGGTGGATTGACGGGTTAACTTTTGTGGCCGAACAAACGGCAATTTTTTTTTTGATATGCTGTTTGCATTAACAATCAATCTAGCCTTGACAATATATCAATTTAAAAAGAAAAGTAGGTCAATCGAAAGTCAATATTCTAACTGTTACTTAAAGGTTGTAGGTTGTAGTTCTAAGGGCTCTTTCGCTTTTAGGCGTTAAGGACAAAAGGAGAATCAGGAGCGAAGCGTTGGCGGATAACTCCAATTCCGCGAAACAAAATAAAAAAGATTCCCAACTCTATAGGCAACCTGTAAAATAAGATGATCATCAATGGTCCTCGATTGATAATCGAAAGCTCATGATAAGTGTATGGCCGTAAAATGCCGTGCTATCTTCACAGCTATCTTCACCCTGCAATGACACTCTTTGGAAAAAAATATATCACTAGAGAAAACATTATTATGTACGAAATAAGATGGGTTTTCAGGTCCTGCTTTTTTTATATATCTTTTGAATTCTTATTTCTTACTTCTTTTTTGATTTAATTTTGATCAGACAGATTCTGCTTTTTAAGAGTGTGATAGTTTTTTTTTCGTAGAGGAATCTTGCCTGCTTGAGTAATGTAGTTTGAGAGCCCAACTAAGAAAATCACACCCAAGCTTTTTTTTATTTTGTATTTTTGTTTTTTATTTTTAAAGCAATGACGTTTAAGTAGAAGAAGGTTTTCTTGAACTTCAAATTACTAAAATTTAGAATTGGATTATGAACCCGAAATGTCTGTTAGACATGGCTCACTTTGAAATTAGAAACACTTTGAGGCCACTATTGGTAGTGTAAAATATTAGCAGAAGAGATAGGAGAAATGAAACACCGGAATGAAATTTAGAAGATAATCCAAAATAGATAGATTGCTAAACTAGAAAGAATAGAATGCAATACAAGACAATACAAGACAACACAAAACAATACAATACAACACAAAACAATTCAAATCAAATCAAAAATAGTTCAGCCTCACTTTAGCAGAATACTGAAGGCACTTTCATTCGAATAAACCAAGAAAATCAATGTCTTCCAATAACGCAGACCAAATTGTAGCTGAAATGATCGGAGACACTAGGGAGTGTAAAAATAAAAATTAAAAAAACAAATTCAATAGAGAAATAAATTGGGGCTGTGTATTTTCGAGAATTACCTATGCACAAAAATATTTATATTCATATTCGGTAGAATCCCGAAATACTTATTATTTCATCTTCAATATCTTAACAAATCTAAAATAATATTATCACAATCTCAACCAATGCATAAATAATTATAAATAAATTCAATCTAAAATCACGGAAATTGTTCCAAATCAAGTAACAACTTTCGGTTTTTAGTGAGGGTTTAATATTTTTAAGGTATCATATTTAATTGTTTTGTTGTTTTACTTTTTTTTGGCAGATTTTCATGCAGAAACCTGTTTATTATTTGCTCACAAGTTTATTGATCGGAAACGTAGCTCTATTAGGCAATCTTCCCCTTACATTCTTTAGACCTGTAGAATTTTCCCAAATAAACTACTGAATTTTTTTTTCTGCACCAGCAAATGTTGTTGATGCCTTAGGTTTTATCATGAGCGCTCTGAAATGAAATCGGAACTCCTTCAAAAATATTCAATATTAGGTAAAAAAAGTCGGTCTTAGGATTTTAAGCTATATATTTCATGGAGACAAGCACCAAGATGGCAATACTGACAACTATCCGTGAAACCATCCGTGAAAGGGTATTGTTTCGTTCTTCCGGTGATCTAACACTGAATGTTTCCATCTAAGATCACTTAAGGTTTTGTTCGTTTTTTAAAAAAAAATATTTATCACTTTAAGCTTAACTTTACCTCAATTTAAGCTGTCATTCATTTGTATTAACATGAAACTGTACATGGGTTAATAATTCTTATAAGATTTCTTTCACTTTAGTATGTTTTTTTTTTTTAATTTTTCTTGTTGTTAAAGCAAGTGGGCCCTTTCCATATCCAGTTTATTTTCTGTAAAATTTTCGTTAGGTAAAGATATATAATTCATAGACAATAAATAATAGCGATGCCAGTACTTGACGCTGCATGGATGGCGATTGTTCTTAATCAGACGAACTCTGTTGGTTGGAATGAATTAGAGACCAGATTTTGTGTTGTCTGAGATTAGGTTATGTGCAAAAGAAAATACTGTGAGTGAAGAGCGTCATAAGAAAAACAAATAATTTTCTTTTACCGTTTTTCTTGTTTAATTTTGGTATTTTCCTGATTTCAGATACGCATATTAAACTTTTGCTTCTTTGACTGGTTACTTTTCTATTGAAAGATCTTGGAGGGCATTTGATGTTTTCTAAAGGCGTTTCACAATCAGTTTTCATTGCATCATCCTTATCGCCTTCCCATATCTGTTAATCAGGAGTTTTCGAGACAAATGCCCGTTATGAATCACACATTTTATGAATAAACTTCCAAACGAAATTCCCTGCTTCAAACGCCTTTCATGCTTGGAAATTTTCAGTGCTTCTAGAGGAAAAGATAAGTCAAGATACTCAAGTATGATCATTACAGCGTTACCATTTGTATATTTATTCAAGCCTACATATGCATCTACACATACTACCACTCCATCACAGGCTACAATTGCTCCATTTCCATCCACTCATTCTATGAAATATACATCATGAACAATTAGGAGAGAAAGATAGAAGTTCCAACGATCCAGACAAGGTAGATCAAAGTCTAGTGGACATAGGACATATTTGAGGCATCCTACTAGTTGCTTTTTTTTTTTGATCTTCGATGACATCACTCTCTCAAGCTAATCTGCAGCTGAAATTGCTTTTGAATTGCTTTTTTGATTTTTTGATTTTTTGATTTTATTTTTCACTTTATTTTTATTTTTGTTTTATTTGCAAACCTCCAATCCTAGTAGCCTTGAGAGGTGTGTAACTTGGCTGTATATTGTTTAGTGTATTTTCTGACTTAAAGACATTATACGACAAAGAAAATAATTTTGGTGAACTTAATACACGCTAAAAGTTGCTAGATTATTGTGTTAGTGGATGATAGGGGCTATTATCAGTAAAAATTGCTTGCTCTATGGCATATACTAAACCTTATTCTTCAAAGCGTGACTCTAATGTTCACTTATTTGTGTTTTCTTTAAAACTGTAAAAGATTTGTAAGAAGTTTAAGGGTAAATTGTTATTTTCTCCGAGTTTTGCTCTTTGCCAAAGTAAGAAAATGTTGTTGGGTTGGATATGGAGGCTTGTTCAGGGCTTATTACTATTTTGTTTGAGACTGGGTGTAGAGTAGAGCTAATAAGATGTTCAAAACCTTAACCTTAATTTTGAAGCTTTTCTTCTGGATCAGAGCCAAGACTTTGGTCTAACTCTTATTTATTTTTTATTTAAAGTTATTTATTATATGTTTTACTTATTTCATTTTTTATATTACATATATATGTATTTTTTTTAAGCCGCAATGTAGGTTTGAATTTATTTTTTATCTTTCTTAGTTCCTTTATTATCACATATTGTTCTTTGAATTATTATTTAGGTGTACTTAGGTATTTTTTAAGGTTTTAACATTCTATCTTTTCCTATTCTGATAATTTTCATTTTTTGTTTGTTCGTTCTATGTTCAAGCTCTTCAATGAAAATATATATGGTTGAGAAAACGAATACTTCAGCTTCATGCACGTTGTGTTCGTATCCCGGGGTGTCTATACAAGGTCTATTGTTGTCTTTATCTATATATTTAACTTTTTATGAAACGGCTACAATGTTGTCGTATTACTAATATGTCTAATTTATCATTTCATCAGTCAAGTGGTTCGATAGAATCTTTGACGAGTGGATGTGTAAAAGTTGGATGGGGTATCAAGAAACAATATGAAGACTAATAGATGAGTGAGGGATTGCGATGCGAAATGTGGTAAACTAATTGATTTGGCATTGAACATTGTCCAACAATTGTCTACTCTCTGATCTTCTACAACTAACTTCCTATAATTATGTAATCATCCGTATTGTAACTATTCTTTTCCTTCTTCTTGTTGTTGTTCGGAAGTCCGTTTTTCAGCTTAAGGGCTTTAAAGAAACTGAGCGAGATAACTACAGCCACTGTCTTCTTGCGTGTGATTTTAATAAAAATGAGATAAGAGACTCTTCGTAACCAAATAATTTATTCGAAAATGTAGCTAAAAGCCCTCAAAGATACAAAAAGTAAGCTTATGCAATGTTGCCCCATCTGTCTCATTCTTCCTTCCGTCTGAATTTAAGTTCCGTTGACATTGTTTACCGATTTCCAATCACTGGAGAAACCCCCTATCAAGTAGAAAACAACAAGGTAATGCCAAATTTACCTAATTAGCTGTTCAAATATTACTATAGTATCCTTTTTTTCGAAAATTTATCTCTTACAGCGCCAATGTTTGTCGTCTTGCTTCACGGATCATTTCTTCAATTCTCTTTTATTCTATTATTATACCGTTCCCCAAGTATCGCACCTTCCACCATGTACAAAAGAACAGGTCTGCACTTTTTTTTACAGTTTGACGCAGCTAGCCACACCCTTCGAATGGGGAAGAACAAATTTAATAGTAACTGCTACCTTCTGTGGTATAGACCTATTATGTGCTATTTATCAAAGTCGTCAAATCCATTGTTTTGACATCTGGATGCATGAACTTCCTATGACGCAGAAGGAGGGAAACTGGATTTATTAAACGAAACTTATTCACAACACTGATAAGATAACACACAGAAAAAACTTATTTAATTCAAGTTTTTGAGTTTTTTCTGATTGTGATGAAAAGAAGAGGGGACATTGTTTAGGCCGTTTTTCTATTGCCCCAATTGGGAATTAGGTGCTACATATCGTGACGAATCTGATAGAACGATTGAATGTTTTTTGAGACACACACCAAGACAAAACTTTATTTTAAACTAATAGCGAACTTGCCAAGAGAGAGAGCCCTAGAGTCCCATACATATGAAAATCTCAAGATAAACATAAACATAAACACACCCAAATACACTATCTGGTACATGACATTGAATTTCGGTATCACATTCTGCGCTACTAAAATTGCTATAACTTCGTAGTCTTCGAACTTGCTCTCCTCTAGTTTCAGTTGCATACGTTAAAGTTTATAGAAAAGTGAAACCTATCATTTAAAGTAAAAATAAAACGTAGTCATTTTAATTTATCATGAGTAGCGCTGATAAGCCCTAAACGGGTAATAATCACGGTGTTATGCTTTTCAGGGTTGATTCGGGTAATACAATAAAACATGAAATAATAAATTATATTACAATATAGATTCAAGAAAATAAAGGTAAATATTATAAATATTATACCAGAATACCATAAAATGGTTTAAGGGTCAAAACATTCATTAATAATGTTTATAATATATATGTTTTTATCAATCTGGTGTTAAATTGTTGGATTCTACAATCAATTTTTTTTTTGTATTTCAGAAATTGCTGCTTTCATCTATTGACATATATTCAGTTTAGTGGCCTGTTATGCATTTCCGGACTTAACGTAAATTCCATACTTGTGAGTCAGGCTTTTTTTATTATTTTTTGTACATTCTCTACTTCTAGTCTTAATTGAGCTTAGCTTAGCATACACTAAGACATTCAATGGTAGTTATGGTACCAGTCTCAAACTACGAACTCGATACCTCTACAAGAAACATAGAAGTGCTACCTATCAATTCCTAAAAAAATAATTACCATATCTTTTTTTTTAGCCAGGTGGCTTATGTGTAAGTATGAAACAACTGGCTAATTCTTTCTTGGAAACTATAAACGCACCCTGCACTTTTTAACCTTTTCTATTTTCTACGTCTGAATCTGCTATTACTCTAATTGGTCAAAGTCGGCATTTTTTTAAATTGTTTATTACTTTTTTTTATCATACGTCTTCCAGTATTTTAAAAAACTCTTTTTAATTTTTAGGTCACAGAGATAACTACTTCGTTAATATGTAGGTTCTTGCGAGCGTTTCGTCATCCTTACATGTCTACCTTTTCAGTTAATAAATATCTATAATTTAGGTTTTATTTATCGAACTGTCCAGTACATACAATATTTAGGTTTTATATGACAACGCTTTGTTGATTACTTCCACCATTCATCCGTTCTTCTTGCAGGAAAGAAAACACTTATCTGTAGAAAAAAGTTCTAGGCTGAATTCTAAGCTTGATGGTGATATATTATGACCACACTTTGCTAGAACATCTGGTTTCAGACTTATACGTTCCAGGACAGAAGCTTTTACTTGGATTATTGGAAGAAAATACTCAGCCATGTTAATGCTGTCTTTTTTATTTTTTCATTAGACTTTTTTTTTTCAATTAAAATAAATGAAAGGAGTTTTGTCACTAAACGTATATCTTTCTTTCTCTTATACTTTCTAGCATTTGCGTGAATTTCTTAGAGAGTGTTCTGATTATTATTTAGGTCATTTACATTGTTCTAGACATAACACTAGATATTATTTAGATATAACTATTATCATTACATAAAAGTGACATTAGCTTGGGTTTTTTTATTTTTCTGTACTAATCCTGATTCCAAGATCTTTGTACATCGTACGTATACGTTTACTACATCAACATAGCATGGCATTGTGATACCAGCACCGTCAAGGCGATTTCTAAGTCCGCTTGTTTGTGTATCAGAAGTAATATTGATCCGGATGTTCTGCAATGTATAATTCCATCACTAGACCGCCTCAGATCCTCTTTAAATCTAGGTACATTTAAAATATATATCGACTATTCTTGCCATTGTGGTTTTCTCTTGTTAGATTGCATGATATCTCGTATATCATTTCTTTGATTGGTTATTCTCTATCATCTACATCTCTTCAAGTCTCAATGTCCATTTTACTCATTATGAACGAAATCTTTTCAGTTGTCCAGAAGACTAGTGCAGTTACGTATGTTGAATCTTTGAAACCTGAATTTTCACTATCCTTCAGGTATACACGTTCATCGAACTGTGAACCACATACGTTATTCGGGCCCATAATGCTTTTTTTCTTCAGTCTGTTAGACTTAAGACTATTCTCGCAACCCAGACTCTCATCTCCAGTACTCTTGCTATCATAATAAATTAACATAATATGAGCTCTGAAGATTCTGGTATAGTGACTTCCTTATCGCATACACACATACACACATACACACATACACATGAGTGCAAAGTATTAGATTACTTAGATGTAACTTTTAAGAGAATTCATTTTTCTGTTCCATTATGATTATTTCCATGGTCTTTTGATACTTTGACTTATCTAAGGGCTCATTAAAGAACATACAAGAACTTGTTCAGACCTAGTTCTTTCCTGATTATATTTGCTTTTGTCTCGTAGTAGCCCATTACAGCTTCCATGGATATCTCTCTATTAAATTTTGCATTCAAAATCCAGGGTTCACGTCCGCATGATATCTATCAAGTCCAAGCCGTAACTTGCTAGATGTAGCCCATATGTAATACTTTCGTATTTATCAGGTGGAAATATTTTAAGTAACCAGCTTCTTCAACCTGTGAATATCCTCTTCCAACTAGCCTCTCTGAGCCCTTCTATCATCTTCTTCATCTCCATCATCTCCATCTTGGCCGTTTAAAGCAAAGCATAATATGCTTCAATGAAAGCAGACCTTCTCCTCTGCACCGCTAACTCACAAATACACCAGATATTTCCAAGTAGTGATATGCCAGCACCGACTTTATTATCACCATATGATACTACAAACAACCGGGCCCATTTATCACTATCCATAGTGTGTCACCCGGTACTTAATACCTGTCTCTGTTCACCGACTCCTAATCGCATATGCTGCATTTTGTGCATGCCTGTATATGTTTTACACTGGTGCCAAGAACGTTACTCTTACTTCTTCTTACTTCTTACTTCTCTTACATTTTATATAATCCCTTAATCATTAATTATGTGTATTATTCGAATACAATAGCCGTTGCTATCGCCATGTATATAATTTTTACGTTGAGCTTTCTCTCTTTCATTTTCAATCTCTTTCATTCATTTGGGGCCTAAAAATTGGAACCTTGGTTGATATTTCTATCACGGACACCTAATTCTCCATTGAAGAAATCGTCGTTGTCACCCTTTTCGTTCTTTCTCCAGAAAGTCCATCCACTGTTGTCGTAATCCTTGTTGTTTCTCTTTTTCCAGTAGAAGAAGATACCAATGATGGCCAAGATAATCGACCCACCAACACCGACAACTACACCTACCACGATTTTATTGGTTTGTGATAACCCACTTGAACTGGAATCCCTTTGAGTGGAGGCAGAAGGAGTGGCTGATCTTGTAACCATGGAAGTTTGAGTAACAATGACTGTACTACCATTTTGGACTGATGAAAATGTGGTGGTCACAGCAGAAGAAGTTCTGGAGGCACTGGTTGATGTGGTGGAAGGGGCCAAAGAAGATGTAGAAGAAGGTTCAGAAGATGATGATGATTCAATTGAAGATGTGGATGAACTGAACTCGGTACTTGAAGTTGGAGTAAAGAAGGAAGATTCACTGGAAGTCTCTGAGCTAGAAAAAAAACTAGAACTTGTAGTCAGAGACGAAAATATGGACGACGATGATTCGATAAACAGTGACAGTGATGATGGAATCAACAGTGACAGCGAACTGAAGATAAATGATGAAGAGGAAGGGGTTTCAGAACTGGAAAGGAACAGCAGGCTGGTAGGGAAGTCTAACGGGGTAGAGCTATTGGTCAGCAGACTATCGGCTCTTCTTTCCAAGTCCAAGTCTGCTTCTATCACTGTCAAGGAAGCAGAGACCGTTGGGGTGTAGCTAATCACATCTTCAGCTGCTGCTGCAACAGTGGCAAGAGCAAGGGTGAAGGCAACCAAGGAGGATCTCATCTTAAAACAGGGTTAATATAAGGGTTAATATCAGGGGTGAATATAAGGGGGGGTATTGAATAAAATATAATATATATGCAATAAATAAATGTCTCAGGGTACTGGAATCCTTATTAATATTCTTAAAGGTATTCTTATATCTGAAGAAAAGGGGATAAATGGGGTTCAGGGTCTAAAATATAAACAGATTAGAAAATAAAAACTGTTTCAAACTGCTTTAAAAGAGACCAAAAAAAGGCACGGATGGACTAGGAATCTACCTGCTTTTTGAAATGAAATGGAAAGGAAACCGAACAGGAGCTGGCTACAACAAAACTGGCAAGGATCAACGAATGGCAGCCAAAAAGTTTTCTGATTTCGAAAAAGAAAACAAATTTTCTATTAGTAAATTTTTTTTATTATATTTTTTTTTCTACGTCGCCAAAAAAAATTTAAAGACCTTCAAATTCTCAAACAATCCAAATTTTTAAGCAGGAAAACCGGCAATTTCAAAAAAAAAAAGTATGGCTTTTGGCTTCAAGAAGCTATTTTTAGCTTGAGGCGCAGACGAGGTAAACAAGAGGAAATCAGACGAAGGCCCTAAAGGTGGAAGGAGGAAAAGAGGCTTGAGCAAGCTATGTGAGAGGACTCGGAGTGACAGGGGGATAGGAAAGCGCGTTCCAAAGAGGTATATTCGTGGGCTAGACTGGTGTTTAAGTGAGAGAAGAGAATGGAAACTATTTGAGGTGGTTGGCTTGAATAAGCGTATTTTTTTTCAGGTCCACATGTATTCCTCAGGGATCTCTTCTATAGGCTCTTTTTTCCTCTCTATCAATTCCTCGATGTAGATTTGATTACCTTTTCTGCACGGTCTGCGATTTCCGCCTGGTTACCGTTAGTTACGGGCAAGCTACAAGAGATGAGATATGGAAGAGAGGAGAGGAGAGGAGATGTAGAGCTGTAGCATAGGATGCAGAGCAGTGAAGCACGTACGTTACACTCGTGATCTATTCTTTAGTGGCCAGCACCTACGGTATATGATGCATCTAGACCCTGGGGGTTAGTCACAGCAGCTACACACTGTACTATATTATTCTTAAATTTGCATTTTTATTTTTATAATTTTATCATAATTTTCATATTTATTATAATTTTTATTTTCATTTTTACATTTTGTTATTTTTATATTTTTACTATTCTTATTATTATGCTATCTTAATCGTTTTCGCTTGTTTACCTTATGAGCTTATTCTTTTACGAGTACGGTTACATTCTGGTTTTAAGATTTCATATAGCTCTACCGTATTGCTATTCCACTTATTTTGTACCTACGGAAACGCTATTTGATAAGTAAAATCAAAATACTGCAAATTTAATATGTAAGTTCAATGTAGTCTATTTAAGAAGGTTTCTGTTCTGTGGATTGGCTTAGACTATAGGTTCAAGTGAAAAAAAAAATTAATAATAATAACAATAAAAAAATATTAGCCGCTTCAAAATAAGTTCTAGATTCCAACTATTCCATTACCTTGCACTATCCAGCTTAATCTAGTATACTCTGAATGGTATATTGTTTAGTTTGTTTCGTCTCTTAAAGTTTCCCATCTTGCTATCAGACTTATCGGCGAAAAACTCGGGCCCGTTTAATCTGAAGGTGCATGTTTAAGTTCAGACAATTCTCACATCTCGTAATCTTTGGTGATGCTGCATTATCGATGAATTTCAAGTGCTTTTCCGGCCCCAATTAACGCTCTTGACATGCAAAGACCGTATGGCTGAAGCTATTCTTGTAGATATTTTTCTAGAAGTAATGGTATTATAGGTAACTCTATTGTATCTATATGCTAAATCTCTCTCTCTCTCTCTCTCTCTCTCTCTCTCCATGTAATTTGCCTATGAGTTTGCGTATGTTTTTTGTGTGTGTTTCAAAAAAATTTCCAGCTTATATCTCCCTCCTAGCTATATTCGTTGCTATTTTTTCCTTTCAGCTACGAAACTATGGAAAAGATAATAGATGTTACACAATAGAATGGGTGTTTTAGGTAGCAACAAGCTAACGACTCCTGTAACCATTCCATGGCATTTAACGGAAAGATGAAATGAAACTATCATGGTATGTAAAGGATGAATAGCATTCCAATCTTCTATGTCTCTTCTATGTCTCTTCTATGTTTCTTCCATTAGGTCTCTTCTTTGTACCTAGATGGTTTCAGACATGGTTTTGTACGACCTACCTTCTCCCGCTAATCTGACGCGCTCAATAATCTCATACTCTCAGTAATCCGATACGCTCAGTAATCGATAGGCTCAATCACTCAGTAACCTGGATGTAGACTAGTGGGATACTTGCAAATCTACACACACAGCGCCTTTGCTAGCTTCTCCACATTTCAGGTACGCAGCAAAAAATACGCTACACACACTCGGTACAGGCTGGATCAACAGACTTGATACACAGCATAGCTAATCCACTTCCGCTCAAGATGTTCAAATGTTCAAGTGTTCAACATGTCCAAGATGGTTTCACCTATCACGACTTTATCTCACATCCAGTCATATTGGACTCTATTGAACTCGTATTGAACTGCATTAAACTCTATTGAAACATATTCCATGAAAGCATACGGCCCACGCTAGCGTAGATCTCCATCGTTTTCTCATCGCCTCTCATCATGGTTTTCACAACCTCCATTTTCACGGGCACCTCCATTTTCACGGCCTTCACAGGCACTCATTTTCACGGGATCTACCCCCACCATGCGAGCACGTGACACCGAGGATCCACTCGCAGTTGCCACTCTTATCCCCACAATAAGCAGTGGCCCCCAGCAGCCCACCTGAGAATTCTCTCGATTTCCCCAGTAAAAAATCCATGGATCAATCATTTTTTTTGTGGTAGTCACTTTTCTTGGAGGTGCGCTTTTTTATCTTTTAATGCTTAATTTTATTTAATAATTTTATTTCTTCTTTTTCCCTTCCATTTTTTTACTGCCAATTTCTTATTACGAAGGCAACACCCACACTTACCCCCTGAATCCATCCGTATCTCGATCCGCTCACCCAGCTCACTTCTAGATACCGCTGTGATTAGCTTCCCGTTCCTGTTACAAAAAAGCAACCACACATTCCAGGTCTACTGTCCCGTTTTCTAAAGGGCTTCTCCGCACTTCATTACTAATCAGCAGATCAGTCATAATTATTCCACCAACTGGCCTGTTAAACGTATCCTAATCTAATCAGCTAATCTAGTCTAATCTAATATATCTATTCTATTTTATTAAGATGTCATTTGCCGCTGCAGACTGCCTGGGTGGCTCTAACCCCCTCTTGCAGTTCAACAAACATAACCAACAGGACAGATCTCTCCAGCACCAGCACCAGGGCCAACCTTTAACTCAAGGGGGCCACTTCAAAAATGACAATACCATGAACGCTCGTGATAGAGCCAACATGGAACAGTTTGCTTCTTCCGCCAACTCTTTCCAGTTCCAGCCAATGAGACATGAACTCAACGCCATTCTGGCCCGCCACCAATCTCCACAAATGGCTTCTCCTCCTCCAGCACAGGTCCACCAAGCTGGCCGCCAATGGTCCAACGAGTTTGCTCTGCCAGTAATGGACAAAGCTGTTCCAGCTGTAAGCGGTGGAGCACAATGGGGTGCCGAGTTCGGCTCTTCAGCTTCCGCTGCTGCTGCTGCCATGGCTGCTCCAGTTAACGCCCAACCGGTGGTTCAAGGGGCCCAACCAATGGGGTTCAACTCGTACCTGCAAGGAAGAATGTATCGTCCACCTCTTATGATGGCTCAACACAACTCCATGACCTCAGCAGCAGCCCCAATGCAACAAAATGAACAGAAAGCCGAAGTCGACTGGGATAACCAATTCAAAGAAATCGAAGAATTGCAAAACCAAGCCGACAAGGAAGTAGAAGAAACTATTCTTGCTGACGCCAATGCCCCTGAGGAAGAAATTGTTATTGACGATAAATATCAAGCCACTTTCCAAGAAGTTTGGGACAGCTTAAACCTGGATGCCATTGAAAACGATTTCATCAACCAACAGTATGAAGATTTCACCAAAACCAGAGGTAACACTTCACCACCTGATATGGCCCAATGGGAACGTGATTTTGCCAAATACGCCCTGACAAGAGCTCATTTCGGTGACTACCGTTTTGAAGAAAAGCAACATAATCAATTCTTGGATTTCCCTCAAGACCAGGATCCTTATGAAATAGGTTTGCAATTAATGGAAAGTGGGGCCAAGCTTTCCGAAGCAGCATTAGCCTTTGAAGCGGCTATCCAAAGAGACAATAACCATATCAATGCTTGGCTTAAACTTGGAGAAGTACAAACACAAAATGAAAAGGAAATTGCTGGTATTTCTGCATTAGAAAAATGTCTTGAATTGGCACCCGAAAATCTGGAAGCACTTATGACTTTAGCTATTTCATATATTAACGAAGGGTATGATAACGCAGCATTTGCCACTTTGGAACGTTGGATTTCAACGAAATATCCACAAATTTCTGAAAAGGCCAGAGCTGAAAACCCAACAATTAACGATGAAGATAGATTCCTGTTGAACAAGAGAGTAACTGAATTATTCTTGAAAGCTGCTCAACTTTCACCTACACAAGCTAATATGGACCCAGACGTTCAAATGGGTCTTGGAGTTCTTTTCTATGCCAATGAAGATTTTGACAAGACGATTGATTGTTTCAAAGCAGCATTAACCATTAAACCAGATGATCCAGTGTTATGGAATCGTTTAGGGGCATCATTGGCTAATTCCAATAGATCTGAGGAAGCAGTAGATGCATATTTCAAAGCCTTAGAGTTAAAGCCAACATTTGTAAGAGCCAGATATAATTTAGGGGTTTCATGTATTAATATTGGATGTTATAAAGAGGCAGTTGAACATTTATTGAGTGGACTTCTGATGCATGAAGTTGAAGGAATGGATAATAGCGGAGGTAGTAATTTTAATAATAACCAATCACTGTCATTAATGGAAACATTAAAGAGAGCATTTATAGCCATGGAAAGAAGGGATATGGTTGAACTTGTGAAACCAGGGATGGATTTGAATCAATTCAGAGGAGAGTTTAATTTCTAAATTCAAATGGCTACAAGGCAAAATTAATTTTAATATACGACTTATACGAGATATTGTAAGAACAGAATATAAGAACAGAAAATATAAATGTAAGAAAGGAAATATGAAATGGCTAGTATATATCTATATTCACTGATTATTGAATATTACCGACATTTGATGTTTCAAAAGAGGTTCTACCGTGTATTTGATAATTTGAAAGAGATCCTAAAGCGTATTTTAATTTGAAAGAGTGATGTTTTCAAAGAGATCCTAAAGTTGGAGATAACCGGTTTACCGAGAGAGTACAGTAAAAGGGCGCTACAATAAAATGAGCTATAGTGAAATGACTCTACAATAAAATGACACTACAGATGGCGAGGTATACCGTAAAGGACGAATGATAAATTCCTCTCCTCTCCTCTCCTCTCCTCTCTCTCCGGTCCTTCCTTTTCTCTCTTTACTTTCATTTCCTCCCATGCATCGCAGCATGTCTTTTGTCTTATGTCTTTCTCTTATGTCTTCTCTCATGTCCTCTGTCTTGTCTTTTACCTAATGCCTTTTTCTTATCGAATGCCAACCATCGAATCTCGCGCCCGCAATTACAGCACACAATTAGCGGTGACTCACCGATAGGAGCAGCGCAGAAGGCGGTAAAATTGTAAAAATAAAATAGCAAAAAAAAAGATAGAAAAGATGAAAAAGCGGTCAAAACTGGAAATTCGATCGAAAATAAAAAAAGTTCCAATTAAAATTTGCAGTCAAAAATTTGAATTAGAATTATTAAATTTTATAAATTTAATAATCAACAAGACTTGGTTTACAACTTGAACACTGTTGTGTTGAAACTATTGGTTTCACTGTTTGTTGGCAAAATATATAGCAACTATAGAACACCGATAGATTGCAAGTCTGCCATTTCATTGACATTTCATTGCCCTTTTCTTGTAATCTATACTTGATTAGTCTGTTAGTATCGATCGTAAGTGACATACTTCATCATACTGATTATCTATAAACATACTAGATCTAATTGATTATATTGATCTGATTACCTATATCATCCTATTATATCGATTCTGATTGTCCTCTATTATAGATTTAGATTATCATGTCTTTCCCAGTGTTGCCCCACATTGCCGACGTGGCCCAGATCCTGGACGTTGCTGTCACCGGCCACGTTCTTCTTCCATACTCCTTGGCTGCCCACCCTCCCAAGCACTTCTTGCAATCGTTCCCCCACGAAGTCAAGATCAGCGTTGACGCCTCCAAGGAATCTCCAAAACCACCTTCCGTAGACGATCTTGTAGAATTACTCAATGCCGGGATCAGCCAGGTCGTAGTAACTCAAGAAGTCTTCGAAGCTGCCAAGGCTGCCGGTTTACCAGCTGCCAGATTCATTGTTCAAATCGACTCCTTGAAAGCTACTGCTTCTGTGGGTACTGATGTAGTGGTCAGTGGGAAGTTGGCCTCTGAAGAAGCTTTCAAAGCCGTTTCCAGTAACAGTAACTTCTCCGTCTATATCACTGGCGTTCAATCTGAACAAGATGCCATTGCCTTGGCCCAAAGTGGGTACATCGTAGTAGCTGATGCTAAGGACCTTACCACCAAGATCCAGGAACAAGGTAAGTTCTCCATCTCGGCAATCTTTGTAGAGACTTTGACCACCGATAGACCAGACGGTCTCTTCACTACTTTGATCACCACCACTGGCCCATCTTATACTGCTTTAGGCGTTGTTTATTCTAGTAAAGACTCTATCAAGGCTGCCATTGCTGAAGGTGAAGGTGTCTATCAATCTAGAAAGAGAAAGGACGAGTTATGGTACAAGGGTAAGACCTCCGGAGCAACCCAAAAGCTCGTCAAGCTTGAAAAGGACTGTGACTCTGATTTGATCAAATTCATCGTAGAACCAAGAGTAGGTTACGGCTTCTGCCACTTAGATAACAACTTCACTTGTTTCGGTGATGGTCAATTGAAATCTCTGTCCGGTGAAGGCCAGGGCCAAGGCTTGGCTAAATTGGCTTCCACTCTTGAAAGCCGTCTTAAATCAGCTCCTGAAGGCTCCTACACCAAGAGATTGTTTTCCGATGATGCTCTTTTGATTGCTAAGATGCGTGAAGAGCTCGATGAATTGATTGAAGCTGGTCAAAACCAAGATAAGGCTGAAGTTGCCTGGGAAGCTGCTGATTTGTTCTATTTTGCCATGGCTTGGGCCGTAAAGAACGGCGTCAGTTTATCTGACATCGAAAAGAACTTGGATTTGAAAGCTTCGAAGGTTACAAGAAGAAAGGGAGATGCGAAGCCACAGTATGTGGAAAAGAAGGCTGAAGAAAAGCCTCCTGCTCCTGCTCCTGCTCCTGCTCCTGCTGCCTCTGAAGAACTCGACTTCTCTATTGAAGTTATTAGCGTTAAGAACCAGCCAAGTGATGTTCAAAGAGCTCTTACTCGTCCAGTTCAAAAGACTTCCGATATTATGAAGCTTGTTCTTCCAATTGTCGAAAATGTGAAGAAGAACGGTGATTCTGCTCTTATTGAACTCACTGCCAAGTTTGATGGCGTGAAATTAGATTCTCCTATCTTGAAAGCCCCATTCCCAGAAAGCTGGATGGATATCACCGATGACATGAAGGAAGCCATTGACTTGTCCATGTCAAACATTGAAAAGTTCCACAAGGCACAAGCCCCAGCTGAAGAAGTTATGACTGTAGAAACCTCTCCTGGTGTTTTCTGTTCTAGATTCGCCAAGCCAATTGAAAATGTCGGTTTATACGTACCAGGTGGTACTGCTGTTTTGCCTTCTACTGCTATGATGCTTGGTGTTCCAGCCAAGGTCGCCGGCTGTTCTAATATCATCTTAGCATCTCCACCTCTGCGTTCCACTGGTCGTTTGACTCCAGAAGTTGTCTATGTAGCTCATAAATTAGGTGCTAAGGCCATTGTTATGGCTGGTGGTGCTCAAGCTGTCACTGCTTTAGCTTATGGTACTGAAAGTGTCATCAAGTGTGATAAGATCTTGGGTCCAGGTAACCAATTCGTTACTGCTGCTAAGATGTACGTTCAAAATGATACTCAAGCCCTTTGTTCTATTGATATGCCAGCTGGTCCATCTGAAGTCTTGGTCATTGCTGATAAATACGCTGATGCTGATTTCGTTGCCTCTGATTTGTTATCTCAAGCTGAACATGGGGTTGATTCTCAAGTTATTTTGATTGGTGTTGATTTGGATGAAGCAAAGCTCAAGGAATTCCAAGACGCTGTCACCAAGCAAGCATCTGTTCTTCCAAGACGTGAAATTGTTGCCAAATGTTTAGCTCACTCTTACACTCTTTTGGTTGATCTGTATGAAGAAGCATTTGTAATGCTGAACAAATATGCCCCAGAACATTTAATCTTACAAATTGACAATGCTCCTAAATATGTTCCAAGTCACATTGAGAACGCTGGTTCTGTTTTCCTTGGTGGTTTGTCTCCAGAATCTTGTGGTGATTACCTGAGTGGTACTAACCATACTTTACCTACTTATGGTTACGCTAGACAGTACTCTGGTGTTAACTTGGCCACTTTCCAAAAGTTCATCACCTCTCAAGAAGTCACTGAACAAGGTTTAAAGAGTATTGGTAAGGCAGTTATGACTATTGCTGCTGTAGAAGGATTAGAAGCACATAGAAATGCTGTTCAAGTTAGAATGGACAAATTAGGTTTGCATTAAACAAGCCCCCTCCCGTTGATAGAAATCAAATAAGAGATTATTTTTATAATATAGAACTACAATTTAATTTTGCATTTGTAACTTAGGATAATCATAACTTGTTCTTTTCTAAACTCTCGTACACTATGCTTTCCATCTTATGTAACCCTGATAATACTTCAGGGTCAAGGAAAGGGAATAACTGGGTTGCCCATACACCACCAATACCGTTGGTAAAGTCCATCCAGAAGTATAAGTTACCCAAGCCAGACCAAAATAAGGAACCAGCCGGTCTGCCAGTAGATAACTCACTCTGGTTGATACCACAGCCAGCCAAGGAAAATCCAATAGGTAACGAATCTTCTGGAGACCAAGTGGATTCAACGGTATCAAAGTTAACCTCTATTCCGGGTCCAAGTTGATTCTTTATGGCCCATTGAGCGGTGTCCTTATTCAATATTTTAGCTCCAGTGTCTGGAGAAGTCCCATAGTTTAACCACATACGAATGAACTTTAAGTAGTCAGGAACCGTCAGAAAGGCTCCTTGACCTCCCATTTCAACTTCTGGTTTCCTATCAACGAAATAGGAGCGGTGGGTAAATATTCCTTTGCTTGTTCTTCTGTGAAGTGGAAATATTACTTCGTCGTCTTCCAAGACAAACTTGGTATGGTTCATTCCAATCTTGCTGAATATATTCTGTTCTAAGAATTCACTGAGTTTGAGTCCAGTGACTTCGTGAATCAAAAGACCCAACCAATCGACACTATGACCGTAGAAAAACTTGGTTCCAGGTTCGAAAAGCAATGGCATCTTTTCAGTAGTGAAGTATTCAGGAGTAGGCTTCATAGCGTTCACAGAAGGATCCTTTTTCATTAAATTCAAGTACTCTATTGAAAGGAAAGGGTATGCAATTCCAGAAGTATGGGTCATAAGGTTTCTGACGGTAATTTGATTTTTGGATGGTCTTGGCGGAACGACAAAGTTCCCATCATCGTCAACTCCATCTTCATCTATAAGAAGTATATTTTTGATTTTAGGTATATACAAAGAAGCAGGTTTTTCGATATCAATAACACCTCTTTCATGTAATATCAAAGCAGCGGTACATGTAAGAGCCTTGGTTAAAGAGAACATATTCATTAGAGTGTCAGTGGTCAATTTCTTCTTTGTGGTAGTGTTACTGGAGCCGGCGCAATTAACGTATGTGGTCTTTCGACGGTCAGTTACACCGAAGGTGAGTCCATGGATTGGTGCCTGGGCTACGTCTTCAGCCCGAGTAAGTTCTTCTAGAAGGCCGTCAAGCCTAGGTGCCAATTTGGTATTAAACAGCATATTAACTACTATTCCTGATCTAATATATATATCTCTCTAGCGTATATCTAGAATGTATCTAGTATATGTAATATATCTTTGAAGGTGCTCGGTCAACCCCGCATTTTTGGTTAGCCGCTACGAGCGGCCCCGTTGTAGGAAATCTCTTAGAGATTACTATAGTAGTTCGCTTTCTTTGGAGCTCCGGTAGGCAACTTCGGTGGGTTTGTGGGTGGAATAGATGTGGTGGTAGATCTCGTAGACCTTGTGTCAAGTTTGGAACTCGTTACTTTACTCCTTTCGTGATTGTAGCTCTAACTACCCACCATTGATAGAACTGTCTCTTCTTCCAGCACAATATCACGTTCATCCATTGCAGTCGCTAGGTAGGGCAAGCTCCTCCCACCTTCTTCCTGGGCCTACTTTCAAGTGCTAATCCCGTCTTCTTCTGGCGTCCACGTGAAAGTAAAGTCCCCTCCTCTTCGCCAGGCATATGCTTTCGCAACGCCCATCATCTGATCTCTGTTTTCTTGATCTCTGTTCTTAAGCTCTTTTCTTAAGTTCTGTTTTCTTCACCTCTGTTTTCATAATTGCACTGCCTGTTATATCAGCTGACATGCACCGTCTGCTATCAGCTGACAAAGCATGAAAATATTCACATACAAAACCTGTCTCGTGTTTAGTGATAATACGACTACCCCCCGGTCGTTTCGATATTTCATGCTTTCTGTCTAGTTACTTTTCTCGACCCATCAGTGTCAAGTTCTCCCCATGCCAGTGTGTTTTAGTCGCCTTTCTTGCCTGATTCTGTCACAAATACGGTTTAGTGGTGTAGCGGCTATCACGTTTCGTTTACAAGTGTTTTCACAGTAAAATCCGAAAAGGCCCCGAGTTCGATCCTCGGCTAGATCATTTTTTTGCACACCACACATAAGTGCCATCAACAAGAGTAAGCATAGAGTACAGATTAGAGTATTAGAGAAGAGTAAAGTTCAGAATATTAGACAACAGTATGGCATAGTAGAGGGACTACATATTTTCAATTTTGTCTTTTTATTGATATACCCTTAATATTAGTTTTTATATATTCCCTGGCCCAACTAGGGTCTCTTCCGTATTTAATATTTATATCAATGTGTAAACATAAGTTGTCCTTCCTCTTTTTTTTTCCTGTTTTTGTTATTAATGTTATTCTTATTTCTTATAATTCTTCTTCTATTCTTTTTGTGATCTATGACCTAGGAATATCTTCCATCTTCACCTTCCCTGTCTCTATCCAATATGGATCAATCAACTTGGCTCTTTCTTCATACATTACCTTGTACGAAGTCTTGATGGTACCATCACTGACCCCGGTCTTTTCTGCAATTTTAGAAGGTTGTAAATCATTCCCAAATACAGAAGCAGCCATGTAAATCACAGTGGCAGCAATTGTAATTGGAGAACGACCAGCCAAAACCCCAATTTCTTTACATTTACGAGCAATGTATTCAGCAGCATTGGTGATTTGTGTAGATAAACCCAAATGAGAACAGTATCTTCTAATCAAATCTTCAGCAGACGTTTGAGTAGTTTGCATGTTATCTTGGATCAAAGAGTAAGCATTTGGATTAGCAGCATTCTTTTCTTGAAGAATCTTGTTGATAATTTTGAAAACTTTACCAATTTCCTTTCTTGGAACGTTGGTAAGAGCCCAAATTTCTTTGAAAGCTCTTGCCACAGAAGCCTTTCTACAACCAATGAAAATGGCAGCTGCCATGATTGATTCCTGGGATTTCCCTCTGAGTCTTCTTTCATCGTAAACCAATTTATAGACTTCTTTCGAAGAATCTTGAACGATCTTAGGAAGCTGATAACCTTCACACATGTGAGAGATCTTCGAATAAGCAGCCTGTAAGGCGTTATCCTTTCTATCTACAGCAGATTTAGATTGAGCTCTATTCAATTCTCTACCGACTCTAGTATTCTCTGGAGCATACGAAATCATAGTAGATAAATCTTCAGTATCCAAAAGTGGATTACCGGCGTCACCTACACGACTTGGATCATCACCATTTTGATCGTCATTCAGGAATGTTCTCCATTCTGAACGGGTATCTACTACTCTATCGGAAAGGACAAGTCCACAACTTCCACATACAATGTCACCTTCACTGAATCTTTCGATCAAATCTGGAGGGAAGATCTTGCATTCTGGACATGTAAGGGTCACGTTCAAGTTTGGGCCCCTGAATGGTTCTTCAGTCTTAACACTCATCCTATTATTTGTATAATATTTGTATTCCTTCTAATAGATTATTAATTGATTACTGATAGATGATTGACTACTAGCTGATTGACTATCAATTATTGATGATTGGTTATCGATTATTGATTAACTATCGATTACTTACTATCGATTAGCTGGTTATTTATCAATTATTAGCTTGTTGATTATTGATTAGTAAGAACCTGGTATATGCTCCCACAAATAACACAATCTAGCTATTGATCCCCAAAAAAATTCGTTCTCTACAGATGGTCGATCCCCGTGGTCTCGTTTTCTATCCCTATACGTGAATATCTGCTCTCCACTGATAAGTTTACAAGCAGCTCCTTGACCTGAAAGGCGACGAAACAGAAAACGAAATTATTTTATTTCCACTTTCTTTTATCTTTTTCTCGCCCAGGGGTGTGTGCAGGAAAGTGGAGGAAAGTGTGCCAAAGTGAGTGTGCCATTAGTGAGCGTTCAGTGAGTGTGCTAGCTAGTAGCTAGTAGGTATTAGTGAGCATTGGCTATTAGTGAGCATTTAGTGAGCATTTAACTGTTAGCTATTAGTGAGATTTAGACTTAAGCTTTCCCTATAAGCTTCTTGATTTGTAAGCCTCTAGCAGCTTCTGGCAGTATCAGGGAGATTTGTAAGCGCGAAGTTAGGGAGTACTTATAATAAGAAGTAAGAAATGACGCTAAGAGGCTGCTAGAGGCTGCTAGAGGCTGCTAGAGGCTGATAACAAGGCAGCGTAAATATAAGCAACGTATATATAAGTAACGTATATATAGCACTTAAGCTTTAGGGTTGGTTGCTATCAGAGAGATTGGTATACCTGTAATAGAGTATTTGTAAGTTTATACTTCCTTCACATTTATCTGATTTTCGTTGTATCTGTTTTGTGTGTTCCGTGTGTTCCATATGTTCCATCTGTTCTATCTGTTCTATTTTCGTTTTACTTATTCTACTTTTCTTTGTGGTTGATATTTATATTGTCCCTGACTATCGCTAGAGCAGGCAAGCACCAAATGACCAGTCCTTTCAGATAGAACCATAGTGATTACTTCCAGCTCTATATCTAGCTCTAATTAGTTAGCAAGGTCGGAGTATTGAATATATATATATCTATATATATATATATATATATATACTGGTCTTATTATTTTCTCGTTGTCTTCTCGTGTTCTTCTCGTGTTCTTCTCGTGTTCTTCTCGTGTTCTTCTCGTGTTCTTCTCGTGTTCTTCTCGTGTTCTTCTCGTGTTCTTCTCGTGTTCTTTTGTTTTCTTTTGTTTTCTTGTCTTATCATTCATATACATCGTTTCATAGCTTCATCTTATATTCTTTTATTCACTCATAACTTGGATCCTTGAACAAAAGAACTACCTTGTTTAATAGATCCTTGCAATCCTCCCAATGCTACCTTGACCAAGTTCTTTTCTTCTGCAGTCACATTGTAGGCAGTGAATGGGTTGATAAACGACGAGGCTTCTCCGTTCTTCAATACAATTGGTACAGAAAAGAATTCAGTATTTTGCAATTCAGCTGATAATTCAGCCCCCTTTGGAAGTCCTGGAAGGTAAACGTATGCAGAGTCAGGGATCTTTTGAGTAGAACTCTTGTTTTGCAAAGAGTTTAATACATTTTCAGCAAATCTATAACCAGCGTAAGCCATGGAAAGAGTAGCTGAACCTGCACCGTTCTTGGCCTTGACAACTTCATCACCACCAAATTGAACTCTGTTTACAAAAGCATCATATTTATCCTTGGAGATACGAGAAACCTTAGATTGTAAAGAAGAGTCAATGTTGATAAGTGGAACAATGGTATCACCAGAATGACCACCAATGACACTGATTTTACCCTTCAAAGTGGTTGGATCTTCGTTGATCAATTCACCCAAGAAAGTTTCTGCTCTTACAGAGTCCAAAGTGGTAACACCGAACAATTTCTTTGGGTTGAAAACACCTAATTTCTTCAAAACTTCAGCGGCAATTGGAACCGTGGCATTGACTGGGTTAGAAATGATTAAAATGGCAGCGTTTGGACAAGTCTTGGCAATATTTGCAACCAAATCACGAACAATAGAAGCATTGATATTAAATAAATCGGCACGTGTCATACCTGGTTTTCTTGGAACCCCAGCAGGGATAACAACCAAATCAGAACCTTTCAAGGCATCCTTAATGGTTTGGGTATCTTCCTTTGAAGATGGTTGAAATCCAGTAACTTTGGCTGGAGTACATATATGAGATAAATCGGCAGCTACCCCCTTGGCGTTAACGATATCGAAAAGTGAAAGTTCAGTCACTTGTTGGTTGAGCTTCAACAATAAAGATAAAGGCTGGCCGATTCCTCCGGCAGCACCGCAAACTGTGACCTTGACCATTGTATAATATAGCTATTTTGTTTGTAAATAAGCAAAATAATAATAATAATAATAATAATAAAGAAAGGGGTGAAAGTTTGCTAGATCTATTAAAGAGTTCAATATATAGCTTTTTTGGCAACACTTGAAAAAATTTTGTGGGGTTTGCGAAATTTGCCCTTTTATATTCTAGATTGTCTAAGTAATAACAGACAGGAAAACGAGGAGGAGGAGGAGGAGGGGGGAGCTTTCTTTACATGCTCGGTATAACAAGGAAAGGTGTCTCAATAAGCTTAATAAAAGAGAAGATCAGTGGGAAAGAGAGAAGCGCAAGAGCATAATTTGAAAAGGGTTGCGAATTGGCATGCGGAGAATGGACCGAGGAGCCCCTAAAACTGGGGGTCGGTCTTCGCCAGATTCAGGGTGATCTGCGTGTAAACTAGGCTGGTATGTTTTTGTATGAATAGAATCAAATGAAGCAGTTAGATCTCTAGCACTTGTTGCCCTTACTCTGTGTGTCTCTGTGTGTCTGCCCCTCTCCTCTATCCCTTAGCCTTTGTTCTCTTCTTTCTTCTCTCTTTCTCTCTTTCTCTCTTTCTCTCTTTCTCTCTTTGTTCTCTCTCATCCCACACAGCATGTGATCCTTGTCAATGGCGGGGTAGTAGTGACGTTTTCCCTTTGCGGAAGTGGAACTGAGCGGAAACTCAGCTGAGTCCAAAGAGGAAGTCTAAATGCAAATACCATAGTATCTATCAGTCTACAGTCAATCGGCCTGTCAGTCCATAAATCACGCGGTTCTTCGCTTAATATTTACTTACTCTGCGAATCTTCCTTTGCACCTAATTATTCATTCATCGTTCACCATTTGCCCTCTTATATCACTATATCTCTTATACCCTTGCATATCTTATACGCCTGGTAGTCTCTACGCGCATAATCATGATAATCGTGGGATTCATTGGCTACTTCAACGTTATAGTCAAATGTAAAATAGTAGTATATTCAATACATTCATGGTGCCCTTTTATTGCATATCTGTTGTGACATATACGTTTTGATCACGTTACAATCACTTTACAATCTTTTCTAAAGCCTTAGCCGATGTTTCCTTATCATTACTGTCGTCCTTTTCCTCTGCGCTTCGGCCTTGACCTCCTCTCTGAATCTGTCTATGTAATCTCACCTGCATAAGCCTTCTCTAGTCTAATCCGCTAATCACGCAATACAGATAAGTTCTACTAAGGGTGGCCACATGCAGTCCAAAATATATGGGTGTCTTGTTGTTAGATACGCTATATACAGAACTGACGTTTTGGTTGCAAAAAAAAAAGTGTTGCAAAAGGATTTATAAAGGGGCGAGGTCCCCCCTCACCCTTGAGATATTTTTCTAGAATGAGTTTAAGATCCATTACCATCCCGGAGAGTAGTATCATTTCAACACCCTATTTTCAAGTGAAACTGGATAAATAGATGCTTTTTCTGCTTTCCTCCGAAATACTTCAATATATGCATATCCTTACTGAGTCTTCCCCTATCCATTTTAGGCTTATTGCATTTACTAATTCATGATCTTAGTCATAATAACTTAATAATAAGGAGTGTTCTAAGTCTAAACGGTTAATAATAGGGTTCAATATGGTAATTAGTATAGGTTTGTGCATTAATTGTGCATTTCGTGAATTTAAAGTTGATCGAATCCGTGCATTGGACTTCGATTTATAACTGTTTTTCTAATCCATAGTCAAAGATTATATCCCTCGTTGTAAATTGATCTCCAATGTTTCCCCTAGAGATATGGGTATTGGCTTGAAGCTCTTATTGTCAGCTTTCTCTTTAATTGTATAATTTTTAGGTTATAATTCTTATGGATTTTGATTATCCTGCGTTCACAGGTGAATTCAACTTGCATGGGGGTCTTAATTACTAGCAAATTATACATTACGGTCACAAATGGCTTTCTTTGTGTACAACCAACCTCTCGAAACCCACAATTTTTGGTATTTTGTACTCAAGTTCGAATTACCCCTTTTTTTTGTTCTTTTCTTCTACACCATCTAAAGTCAATCAGAGTTTCAATAAAGGCATTCATCCTGCCAGGTATCACAATTTGATACAGTTCAGACTTTACAGCATTCAAGCTTTCAAACCATTATAGTTTTAAAGCTTTTCATAAAGTAGTATTATCATTTATAGAGTAGAAATCAACAGTAGTCTCCAACAACCACAAACTCAGTTAGTTTCAATCCTCTTCACGACCTAGGTCAGTGTTCATTAATACTTGATAACCTACTTGCAACCTCCATTTTGAGTTACCCCTAGTACTTAAAATGCAACCGTACTCAGCTTCGCTCGATACGGAGCTAGATTATATTGATTCTTATCATTCTCCTTCAATTCGTGAAATGCTTAATCGGAAGAGAGATAGGCTTGAGGACAAATTAAAGAAAATTACCGCTCCAGCAAAAAACTATATCGAAAATATTCCTTTTCGTATCAAGTGGTACAGAAGAAGAAGGGCGTTAAAGAAGTTATATAAAATCTCACATCCAAAAGACGACGTTGAAGCAGTGGGTCCTTCTCATCCACAGCTTTTCTCAAATAATATTAAGTTTAGACCTGTCTATCTTACCGATCTCGAAGACGAAAACGAAGAAGGAAAACAAGAAGGAAAAGGAAATGAAAAGTTAACGAAAAAGGAAAAGAAAGACGAAAAGAAAACGAAAATGGAAAAGAAAACGAAAATGGAAAAGGAAAAGGAAAACAAAAAGGAAAAGGAAAAGGAAAACAAAAAGAAGAAGAAAAAGGAGAAGAAAAAGGAAAACGAAAAGGAAAACGAAAAGGAAAACGAAAAAGAGAATAAAAACATTGATGAAGCTCGTAAGCCCGCCTACTTTCTTACTTACGAGATCATTAACGAGAACAAAAATGCAGTAATCATTACCGGGGAACATGATAAGAGATATGAAGATGAAAATGCTAACAAATTATTTGGTAAAACTGAAGAGGATAGAGACGCCAGATTAGAATCCCTTGGCATCCAAAAAATTGAGGATCGCTATCCGAAGAAAAAGGCTCCATACCCTTGGAAGCCTATTCCACCACGACCATTACATCCAGAGTGGGGTATTTGTCCTTTTGCTCCAAAATATCGACCAATAACTTTTGATGATTGGAAGCAAAATTTTGAACCAAGACCATGGTCTAAAGGTCCACCATGTTCTTCATGTTCTTCATCTGATTCATCATTAGCTCCTTCTCAACATCAAATTCTACTTGAGAGAGAAGAACCACTTACATCGGAATTACAATCACCAACTTCAACTTCAACTCCTTATCCAACTACCACCATTTCAGTTCCTACCACAACAACTGTAACAACAGATAATCACGATGACAACAAACTTCAAGATGATGAAAATGCTGCAAAACCTAACAACTTTTCAACGTTTTTATCTAAATTTACACCTACTCTTGCAACTATGGTTGCACCTTTGACAGCTGCAATTTCATCACCTACTGTCGTTGCCCCACCTTCTGCATCCTCAGAGGCTCGTGAATACGATAATAGCTTTGATCGGATATATTTTTCCACGCCGAATTATTTTCCAAGAAAGAGAAAACACAAACCTGAAGTAAAAAAGAGTAACATTCAAGGATTCATTTCCATGGTTGCTGGATTGGTTACTTCCGAATCGTTAGAAGACTCCTCACTGTATATTGATTCATCTGCTTCTTCTGTCCATGAATCAATTGAATCAGGTGATCCTGAGCCTCAATACTCCACTGGAGTTCCTCTTCTTGTTGAGAATGATACAAATGGTCTGCAATTTAATTCTCCTCTGAAATCCTCTGTAGTTGAAGAAGATAATTTAAATTTAACCAGACCAGTTACTTCAGTTGATCCAGTATCGGCTGCTAACGAATTTACCGCAACTACTGATATTGAAAACATTTCGAACGTCAATTTCGCTGTTAGGAACAATAATTTTTCAACTTTTTTCACAAAGGTTGTTGAAATGGTTTCTGTTACTTCAGCTAAGCGTCCACCATTGACTTCCCCAACTTTACCTGAAAGCATTGAGTCAGGTGATATCCCACCACCAACAGCAGTATCAAATTTTATGGCAGAAGTGAATTCTATTGAAAATACTGAACCAGGGGTTGCTACTAACAATTCAGTAGTTGAGTTGGTAGATCAACTTCAAGGCGACGCTCGTCCTTGTACTGCAGATTCACCAGAAGTAATTGACCCACCACTCACTGGTATTTTATTCGAGGTACCTCTGACTTCCGTTGATGCTCAATCTATTCATGAATCTTCTAAGGCGATGGAGAATGATAGAACTTCCAATACCACTATCAAAAACAATTTTTCAACATTTTTCACCAAGGTTTTAGAGGCTGTTACTATTAAGCCAACTACAACTTCGATTGAAAATCAACCACCAACTTCAGTATCCAAATCTTTGGATAAAGTTAATTCAATCGAAAATACTGAACCAGGGGTTGCTACTAACAATTCAGTAGTTGAGTTGGTAGATCAACTTCAAGGCGACGCTCGTCCTTGTACTGCAGATTCACCAGAAGTAATTGACCCACCACTCACTGGTATTTTATTCGAGGTACCTCTGACTTCAGCTGATGCTCCATCAATTCATGAATCTTCTAAGGTCGTTGATGTTGTTTCTAATAATTCAACATCAACTTCAGATAAAGAGCAAATACCTATCATTGTTCAATCTGATAATGAAGAGGTTGATAAAGGTAGTACACCTTCAATTTTATTGGGGACTGTGATCGATACAGCTAAGTCAAATCAGCCTTTCACTGAACTACAAGTAATAGAATTCACATGTTTAAAAAGTAATTCTTCACCACCAAGAATTATATCTGATTTTGAGATAATTGATGCAACCCATTTGCAAAAGTCCGTAGTTAGTAGGCAATCAACTATTGATCCAGTTGAGTCTCCTATTGACCCAGTTGAGTCACCTATTGAACCTGTTGAGTCTTCTTTTGATCCAGTTGAGGCCCCTATTGGCCCAATTGAGATGCCTTTAGATTCGTCATTGGCTGAAGCTATACACCAAAGTACTGCTCATGTTGAAATTAATCCAGAACTTAAACCAATGGATTTGACAACTATATTGAATCCTAGCTTTTTAAACTTGATTGAGTCGCTTGTAGATTCACCAATTTTTGAATCTACGCCCCAAAATATAGTTCAAGTTGAAACTGAAGTAAAACTTAAACCAAAGGGTCTTAAAGTTATGTTCGTTCCCAATATGTACGACTCGATGGAGTCGTTTGATAATTCACCAATAGCTGAATCGTCACCTCGTCATAAACCAAAGGGTTTTAAGAATATATTGACTCCTAGTTGTTTTAATTCAGCCGAGTCACTTGTTCAAGCTGAAGATAAACCAAAACTTGAGCCAACGGATTTGAAAAATATATTGACTCCTAGCTGTGTTAATTCAACCGAGTCACCTGTTCAAGTTGAAGGTAGACTAACCCTTCCTCAAGTTTTTGAATACATCGACGCAAGGTGTAGACCAGTAGAGTATAAATCTGCTTTGACTCCTGGCTGTGTAAAGTTAATGCCTGAATTTGAAATTGATAAAAAACGAGTGAATAATTTGCTTCCTAGCTGTTTAAAGGCGATTGGTAAAGTTGAAGTTAAACCAAAACTTAATCCAATGACTTCTGAAGACATATTGAATTCCGATGGCTTAAACACAGGCAAGTCTGTGAATGTGAATAAAATTCGAAGTAAAAAAGATTCAGCATTTTCATTTGAAGTTTCTCCTGCCATTGCTTCAAAGATGGCATCGATAATAGGCAGTCAATCAGAATTGGAATCATCCTCTTCCAAACCCTTATTGTCTCTCAGTACTAAATCTGATATCGAAAACTTCTTACGTGATCTTCAACAAAAAAATATATCGGAAGGCCTTAAATCTAAAATTAATTCTAATCCATTGGAAAACAAAAGTTGTCTACTTAATGAAGAAGAAAATTTACCAGGAAGTTCTGATAAGGGGCATACGCATATATCCCCAGAAACAGAGAGAGAAAAACAGGATAGACAAAAAGAAAATGTCTTGGAAACGGTGAAATTATTAGAAGAAGTTCTTGCTTCTGCTACTGAAGCTAATGAACTATGTGTACCTTCCCAAGTTGAGTCTGAACAATACTCTCATTCTTCTCGACACACATTTGTTCCGAAGGAAATCCTCCTTTCAGGTCCTAATAGGTACAAATATATCGCCGAAGCAGATTGCGCAGATCTTCCTATAACTTCTTTGTGGGGTAGGGAATTATTTGCTCAACTTAAAGAAGAACTTTCAGTTGAAAATTTCCATAACGGTAAATTTAATAGTACTGAAACGTTACGCGATAAAATGAAAGTTGCTAGAAACATGCCTAGTGAAGCAGATTTCCTCCAAACCTTCACTCTTCCTTTATTTAATAGAAGGAAAATTAGGCGAGGCTAGTTGCTTTAAATTAAATGCTTGATCATCAAGTTAATTCAACCAGATATTGACTTGATTTGTCTCTCTTTTACTTTTTTTTCATTGGTGTTTCATAGTTTTTTCTTCTGAAGGAATATTTCAATCACACTGAAATATTGCATATTTGGGTTCAGGTGAGTTTTATTCTCTAATGAATTCTGGAATTGAAACTAGATTGGGTGGGCCGGACCCTTGAAGGTGGATATGAAGGATGAAGTTGAGGAATGGAAGGAGCCAGATACTTGGATAATGCACAGATTAAAATATTCCACGTATTGAATTCAGAAGAAACACGAAATACTTTAAGCAATAATCCATTGCAAATTAATTCAATGGCTGTATTAACAGAGTATGATTACTGTATTTAATTTATTGTCGTAACTTGTTCATTAGGTTCATCAGATGTCAATTTTAGGTGCTGATTTTTGTTATAGTCATAACCAATCCAATTAACCAGAATGATAAATCGTTTAGAATTTACATTCTGGATCATTATATAGTTAAAGCTGATGGGAGAATTTAGAGCCATCTTTGATTGGTTTATGGGCCCTACTTTATTCAAATTTTCAAGGCCATCATTACAAGGCCATCATTACAAGGCCATCATTACAAGGCCATCATTTCAAGGCCAACATTTTAAGGCCATCATTTTCGGTATATGGTCTCTAAATCCATTACTAAGGTTGACGCGGGGTACAATCTGGAGAGCCATCTTTGATCGGTATATGGTTCTCCATCAATAATTACAATCATCTAAAACTTGGGGCCATCTTTGTTTGGCTAACAGCCCCATGTTTCTCCTAAAGAGGAGATCTAGAAGTTAGCGTTCACGGCCCCCTATTCTGATGCATGGGGTCCATTGGATACTATTCCCTGGTTAATATAGACCTTCAGTCATGTTCTGGTAAGGACCTAAAAAGGCAAATGCTGTTGTTATGTTTTAATGGATATTATATGGATATTATATGGATATTATAAAAAAAAATTATTAAAGACCTTTTCTTTGAAAGGGATCATATTAATTATATGAAGACAAAGATAAAATAAAGTATAAAATAAAACACAAACCTCTAGGCAAAGAGTTAAATTATAAAAAAGCAAACAAACGAACACCAAAAAGACTTGAGGGACAATCTTAAAATATCAAAAGGGATAGTATGCTAAAAGAGTTCAAATCAATAGACTCTATCACAACCACTTCTTTACCAAATAATAAAGAAAAGGGTCTTTCGACAAGAAAGAGGTATTCAATCACAGGAAGTATTGCTGGCACTGAAAACGAAAAAGTTACTGGTATAAATTCATGGTACCTAGGAATTGCAAAAAAAACAGGATAAAACCCTTTGCAATACCGCTATTACGGGCCATTTGAAACATGAAACAAAAATCATCATCGATAACCAGATAACTTTCATGCCAGGGATATCTTGATATCATACTTCAACAGTATAGGTATCGATCCATTCATAAATAAACTAGTGATTCAAACCACACGAACACTTAGTACAACAGTATACTTGCCTCAACTGCAACGATATACGCACCCTGATACCTCTTTGAAAGACCCCCCACAAATAGCATTTAAAATTCATCATATCGATGATTTTTATCATAAAAAAATTCCCCTCCTCCCCCCTAAAAAAAAATGATTATTGCTTCGCTATAAAATTTTCATACGACTTAGGTTAACTACGTTTATCCAAGTACGTTTTATGGTGCAAGGTAGGCGGCCTTAAACTGTAATTTGCTAAGGAATCATGCTTCAATTTCCTAATTTTCCTTCCTTAATAAATATTGTTTTAATTACCTGTAGGCTAGTTTTATTCTATTGCTTTGAGTATCTCTGACAGTATCTAACAGTATCTCTACAGAAAACTAGACTGGCCCGTTGCACCAGTGCTTTGAACTAGCTTGTCTATACAGAATGTTGCATGGGCTCATGGCTCTTGAGACTCCTTGCTCCCACTACTCCCAGTCGCACTCTCGCCTCCAACGACGCCTACTAGCTTCCACACTGTTGGAGCGGGCGCTTCGGCAACTGTGGTGGGTCTCCCGTACACACGATATTGTTCTTTTATCCCAGTTTTACAGTTTTACACGCTAAAAAGGTACTTTTCTTATCGTGTTTTGCTTTCATTTAGTGATAAATAGAATTTCGAAAAAATTATTATCGCCATTATCATTAGTATTAGTATTATTAGTGTTATTTTTATTTTATTTTTACTTTTTATTTTTGCTTCTATCTTATTTTACTTTACTTTATTTAATTTTATTTTATTTTATTTTAATTTTCTAATTAATAGCCACTTAGAAGAAACACGTCTAGTATACCTTTTAACCATGGTCAGCAAAACATACTTGTTGGGATGGACTGCAGCCGTGTTGGTGTCATCAGTGAACGCCATCACCTGTGGAGCCACAGAAGTATTAAAATATAACCTTGAACTCTTGAAAGGGTCGAATTCAATCAGTGAAGAAAAATTGACGCCTCCCACTAAAACCAAGACCACTTGGAACATTGGAATTTGTCAAGCAGCTGTAGATGCTGGTAATAATTGTCCTAAAGACGCAGATATCTGTGGAGTGACTGAAGTATTGATTAATGATAAATACGTTGTCACTCAAGTGATTTCATTCAACTCTGATTTGACTGTTTCCTATGAACCTATCGGAGAAGGTGGCGCAGAAGGTATAAGAGTAGTTTACAAGGAAGCTACTTGGGGTCTGGATAAGATAGATGCCAAGGTTAGTTTCTTATGTCCTAAACCTGATTCCGATAACGATAAAGATAACCTTAACGTGTTCCATATTAAGAGCTGGGATGGTAAGGTTCTTTCTTTAGAAGTTATCTCTAAAGCTGGCTGTATTACTAGTGATGAAGATAAGAAGAAAAATGGAGGTGGTAAAAACGGTAGTGGCGGTGACGCTGGCAAGGATAAAGATAAGGATAAGGAAAACGAAGATAAAGGAGAATCGTGGGGTTGGTTTACATGGATTTTCATTTTCTTGGTCTTGTTCTTGAGTATCTATATCATTGGAGGAGCTTGGTTCCAATACCATAAATCCAATTCTATTGATTTCCAAAGTGCTCTTGGTGAAGTTTTGGAGAACTTTGTAGACTTACTTCGTGGCCTTCCTGTTTTCATAAAAGAGGTCATCGAAAAGGTCACTGGCAATAGCAACCGAGGCGAGTATAGTGCTGTGTAATTATAGAATTAAATGGAGACGGGAAAATAGAAAAAACGATTTAATTTTAGGATCGGAACCACTCCAGAATTGTAACACATTGAAATTATGAATCATTGAGTTTGAACTTCAGCTCAAGCTTAAACTCAAGCCGAAACTCAAGCCGAAACTCAAGCCCAAACTCAAACTCAAGAGAAGCCGCTTTTTATTAGTTATGATTATACAGTCTTGAATCTTTATAATACAATGAATAATTGATGTCCGTATAGTGTATTTATTATCCCATTTATCTATGCTATCTCTGTTCCATCTGTAGACCATCCGACCATCTCAGCCTTTGACTAGGCTTGTCTCTAGACTCGGCCGCAGGTGTACTGATGTTATAAACTTCCCCCTCACTTTTTATTTTTTGATTTGATTTTACAGCCAAAAAAAAAAAGAGTCAAAGAAAGTTTCTTTCCTTTCCTACAAAGAAGAGAAAGGCAGACAGCTGAATCGAATAGACAAGGAACGTAAAAAAGCGATGTCTACAGTCAGTGAAAGGATTGCCGGGTTGGCACCTGGCGATAAGTTCGTTCTGTTTGAATTTTTCCCTCCGAAAACCGATAGCGGATTCAGAAACTTGCTTGCCAGATTGACCAGAATGCTGGCCCTTAATCCATTATTTGTAACTATCACTTGGGGAGCTGGTGGATCTACCAGTGAAAAGCTGTTGGAATTAGCTTCTACTTGTGAAAAGTTATTGAATTTAACTACCATTTTACATTTGACTTGTACCAATACAAATAAGGAGGTCATTGATCAAGCATTGATGAAGGCTAAAGAGAATGGGATTAGAAATATCTTGGCTCTTAGAGGTGATCCACCAAGAACCCAGGAATATTGGACTCCAAACTGTGAATTCAGCTATGCTGTTGACCTTGTCAAGTATATCAAGGAAACTCACGGTGATTACTTCTGTGTCGGTGTAGCAGGTTACCCTGAAGGTCACGTAGAAAGTGCCACTGATCAAGAACAAGACCCCAAGAGAGATTTGCCTTTCTTGAAGGAAAAAGTAGCCGCTGGTGCCGATTTTATTATCACCCAACTTTTCTTTGATACCGATAAGTTCTTGGCCTACGAAAAGTTGCTTCAAGAGGACCCATTGCTTTCCAAAGTCACTTTGATCCCTGGTCTTATGCCAATTACCACTTACCTGGTCTTCCTGAGGGCTACCAAATTGTCTAACGCTAGTGTTCCAGAAGATATCGACGTCAAGTTAAGAAACGCTGCCGGTAACGACGACTTGGTCAAGCAAATTGGGGTGGATGTTATGGTCGATATGGTCTCCAAGATAGATCGTGAAACTCAAGGTAGAATTAAGGGGTACCATTTCTACTCTCTTAATTTGGAAAAGGCCATTGCTTCTATTATAGAAAAATCCAATATCCTCAGTCCAATCTTGGAACAGCAACAAGAAGACTTGGATACTGATGTGTTTGAAGATGAAGATGACAACGACAATTTAGGATCAGATAAGACGGTTGAATCTGTTGCTGGTGCTGGTGCTAAGGGTGACCAACTGTTCTTGATTCTGGCACCTTTATCCAAACTCCCTAAAAGAAGAAAATCATCTATTATCAATACCAATGAACCAACCGATAATTCTATTTCCAGTCTTCTTTCCAAAAAAACTACCCCAAGTGAAAAGAAAACTTTGGTTAACATTTCTACCGGTAAAGGTGTATTGGGTAAAGACGCTATTTGGGATGATTTCCCCAATGGTCGTTTCGGTAATTCGGATTCTCCAGCATACGGTGAAATCGATGGGTATGGACCTACTTTGAAGTTAAGTACTCCAGCTGAAGTATTGGCTAAATGGGGGGAACCTCAAACCATTAAAGATGTCACTAAAGTGTTTGTCAATTACTTGACTGGTAAAATCGATATTTTACCGTGGGTTGGAACTCTGTTATCACCAGAAACTGCCTTGATTCAAGAAGAACTTCTTGAATTGAATAATAAAGGATGGTTTTCCTTGGCTTCTCAACCAGCGGTAGATGGAGCTCCTTCAAGTGATAAGATCTTTGGATGGGGTCCTCCTAATGGGAAAGTTTTCCAGAAACCTTTTGTTGAATTATTTATCCCTAAAAAGGATTGGAATGAAGTATTGAAACCACGGTTACAACAACTGTTTGATAGTATGATTGTAACGTATTACATTGGTGACAGTAAATCCAATGTTCAAACTAATTTGGGAAGCTCCAACACCAGTCACAACACCAAAAATGCATTGACATGGGGTGTATTCCCTCTGAGAGAAGTAGTTCAACCTACCTTGGTTGATTTAGATTCTTTCAAAGCTTGGAATGAAGAAGCATTTATCTTATGGATAGAATGGGCTAAAAGTTATAAAAAGGATTCACAATCTTATAAACTCTTACAATCGATTAATAACGATTATTACTTGGTTAGTTTGATCCACCACGATTTTAAGAACGAATTTGGTCTTTGGAATCTTTTGTTGGGTCAATAACTATCCAAGTTCTAATGGCACCACGGCATCACAATCTCAATAAAAATTGATTATAAATTTGGTTTATAAAGATGTTGGCTGTTAGAACAAGGACTTTATAGATCAGTTATTGATCTTTACAAAAGAGCTCACCTGATCTAGTAAGTGTACACCACTTCAACTCTTGAAATACGACAACTGCAGTGTTTGTTAGATACAGAAGTATGTGGAGAAAAGGCTGTAAGTAGAATAGTAATAGATGTGATAGAATAGAGCATGTAGATATATACCTAGATTTAAGTCATAAGTAATTGGTTATTACTTATTACTTATTACTTATTACTTATTGCTTATATATTAGTAATCTATTAGTTATATGTTAATTATTGATGGGTATGATGCAGGTGTACTGATAGGAATATCTATCGGTACTTGTAGGAATATCTTCCTTGTTTATGATGGCCACTACGACTTGAGTTCTTCTGTAAGGTAATCCACGTATTTATTGGCAAGGCCCAGCAGAAGGCTCCTGGATAATTCATCGGTGGGGTCGAAGCCAAGGTACTGGCACTGAGCTCTGTTCAACATGAGCACCCCATTCATTATAAGCGTGCCTTTATTGACTCGCAATTTGCCTCCTACTGGAACAACAACATTCGAATTCGCATTGGCATTGGCATTGGCATTAGCATTAGCATTATAATTACTACGAAGAAATGGGAGGACATCATTGTACTCGTAGGCAAAACTGTATTGCTTCTTTGGGTCGCAGAGGGTTAGGCGGTAAGTAGTACTCCATATCAGTGATGGTTGCTGCTGCTGTTGTCCCTGCCTCCAAGCTTGCTCCAGCCCATTATCATCCAAGTCCTGGTCCATGTCTATTTCCCTAACTATTCCACCTCGAGCACTGAGCCGGTCTACAGCAGCACTGTTGGGGTCTAGAAGTTCTTTCCATTGGTCGAGCTGCGAAAGCTTCGAATGGGATATATCTATGGCAGCTACAATGTAGAAGTCTATGGGTTCAGGGGTAAACGCCTCGGCTACGGAGACGTATCTTTGAGGATCAAACGACATGAGTTACTTCTATTTTTTCTGGATCTTCTGATCTTCTGATCTAAGAAAGAGCGAAATCAATGGAAATCAATTATTTCAAGACTTGAAATGCGCCTGTTTTATGCGCCGGTTTCCCACTTAGTCACATATTTGGCATGTTTCAAGGCCCTGAGAAGCAATAAGCAGCACTATTTCTCCCGGTTAACTTCCCATTGCTGCACTTTGCTTCTCTTGCTTCTTATCCCCACCCAGACCAATACCAACTGGGCTACAGTTCAGTTAAGAAGAAGCCACAACAATATATGTTCAATGAGATAATATGAGCTCTTTGTTTGTAGAAGAGGATGAAGAACTCTATGGAGACTTGGTAGACACTCCAATTGGAGAAGAAACCTCTAATGTTGCAGTCTTAAATGAGTACTCAAATTTGCCTCCTGAAATTGAAGGCGAAGAAGAAGAACAAGAAAATAGTGGTGATTCACCACTGGAAAACACTGTAAATCCAAACGTAGAAGCATATGATGGCGTCACCTCGTCTTTGGAGATATGCTGCAACCTTGCGTTGAAATTTCAACGGGTCATTGTAGAAGATATGCTAGATAAAGATGGCCTTCTTATCCTTGGTCGAGGGCTAGGCTGGGAACCCTTGGTGGCTAATATGATCCATGTTTTAAGTACCCCTATGGGGAATAAAAAAAGCTTATTGATCATATTGAACGCTAGGGAAGACGAAAATGCTAAAATTTCAGAAGAATTGAACGAATTGAGCTGGATTGAATGTGGTAATCTGGAGATAAATCGCCATGAACCGGTACCCTTCCATGTAATATCTAACGAAATGAGTACTGCTGAAAAGAGAGCTAGAATATATGATCAAGGAGGTGTCGTTTCTCTTACTTCTCGTATCCTTGTAGTTGACATGCTTTCAGGAGTCTTGGCGGCCTCTGACATCACTGGAGTGTTTGTTCTCCATGCTGAGAGGGTGACTGAAAAGCTGAATGAATGCTTCATTGTAAACTTGTATAGAGACAAAAATAGTTGGGGGTTTGTCAAGGCAGTTACTGATGAACCAGAACTGTTCTATGGATTTACCCCTTTACAAACAAAGCTTAAAAACTTGAGACTTCTGAATGTCATGTTATGGCCCCGTTTCCATGTAGAAGTTCTGTCTTCGTTGACTATCCAAGACCGGAATCTACTGAAAAGAAAGCTTCAAGAGCAAGAGAAAAGACGATTTGTTACTGAATTGAACGTTAAATTGACTTATAAGATGAATAAGATTCAAAATGCTATCTTGGCTTGCACTCAGGCTTGTATATCTGAATTGAAGCGCCATAATCCAACTATAGCTAACGAATACTGGACCATTGATAACGTGCATGATCCAGACTTTGTACAAAGAATTAGAATATCTTTAGAGCCTCTGTGGCATCAAATTTCTTGGACTCTGAAGCAATTAGTTGGTGACTTGATGACTATGAAGGAATTGATGAGATCCTTGTTAAACTTGGATTCCTTGGAGTTTTATCAGCTAGTACAAGGTATTTTAATGGCTAATATAAGGTCTGAATCACCAGGGCTTCGAAACAGCTTGATGAGTCCGTGGCTTAATTTGGATGAAGCTACTACGATTATTTCGTATGCCCGGGAACGAGCTTTGGCCCGGGTTAAATACACTGATAAAAACTCACTTGGCGAACAAATTGAAAAGGAAGAGTACTCACTAGAAGAACTTCCTAAATGGGACCAATTGGGTAAGATATTAGATGATATTATGTACGAAAAGCAGTTTACAAATGATGACAATCCGGTTGTTATTATGTGTTCCAGTTCTGCTACTGTATCACAGATACGACAATTTTTAGGGTCTATGAAAAAGGAGGAAAATCATATGGGGAATTCCCGTTTCAGTGGAAGACAGATGATGGTTTCCAAATTGAATTCCTATTTAGCTTGGAAAAATTTAACCTCTTTAACCAAAAAGTTATCAATAGAACTTGAAAATGATGGCCAGAAGCCAGAAGCTAAAGAAGAATCAACAGAGTTGAATACATCGAAAACGTTCACCAGAGGAAGAGGATTTAATGAAAGTAAAAGAAGGAGAACTAGAGGTGCAGCAGCAGTAGCAAATGTTTTCAAACTTCATTCTGGGACTAACGAAGGAAAAAACGCTGAAGCAGTGGATTTGGATCCAAATATCCTTCTGAATGTTAATGAAATTGATGAAACCATTGAAGGAGGAGGATTTATAGAAGACGAAGATATCCAAGAAATAGCAGAGGAAGATTTTTTGGAAAAGTTTGAAATTAATCATATCAGCAAAAAAGACCAGATAATTATAGAAAAGTACAATGAAGTCACAGATAATTCTATCTTGCAGGAATTGCACCCTTCATATATTATCATGTATGAGCCAAACTTAGCATTTATTAGAAGAGTAGAAGTATACCAAGCAATCAATAAGGAAGATCCCGCAAGAGTATTCTTTACGTACTACGGAAGCTCTTTAGAAGAACAAAAACACTTACTTAGCATTAAAAAAGAAAAAGAATCATTTACCAGGTTGATCAGAGAAAAAGCCACAATGTCGAAGCATTTTGAAACATCAGACGAAAGCTTCAAATTTAGAGGACAAAAAAATGAAGTGATGAATACTAGAATAGCAGGTGGCTCTAGGTTTGGGAAACAAGAATTGACTATAATCACTGATGTTAGAGAATTTGGATCAGCTTTACCTAATTTATTGTACCGAGCGGGTATGAAAGTTATTCCATGTATGCTTACAGTCGGAGATTTTATTGTTTCCCCACGAATATGTATAGAAAGAAAAGCCATACCCGATTTGATATCCAGTTTTAAATCTGGAAGGTTGTACAACCAATGTGAACAGATGTTTCGAAACTATGAGTTACCTGTATTATTAATAGAGTTTGATGAGAATAAATCATTCCTGTTTGACCCCGTAGGGAAGCCATTTTCTGGAAATAATAATAGCGGTAATAATAATAATAATAACGGTGGTGGTGCGGAAATATCAAAGGTTAATTTAAATGATATCCAATCGAAGCTTATGATGCTTCTTGTGGCATATCCTAAATTGAAGATCATTTGGTCGTCTTCACCGTACGAAACAGCTCAGATTTTCCTTACATTGAAATCCAATGAGGATGAACCAAATGTAACAGAGGCTATTAATAAAGGTGTATTTAATTCAAAAGTCCCACTTGCTACCCTGTCATCGACTTCATCATCAGCGTCACTGTCAAAGGCTGCTGGTTCTTTTGGAGAGAGTTATTTTGCCAATGGACCTCCAGCGTACAACGATGACTCTATAGACCTTATCAAAAATATACCTGGAATAACTGATAATAATTTCTTTGAAATTATCAACAGAGTAAGGAACGTTCAGGAGTTTGTCAATGCCCCTATGGAGTCTTTGGTAGAGTGGTTGGGCCAGGAAAATGGTAAGAAAGTGTATAACTTCTTACACCAAAAGATCACGTGATTGTATTTTATATCTTTTCTTTAGTTAAATTTTAAGATCACCATAAATTAAATTTTAATTTACTGCATTTAATTGTTTACCTTTTTGGCCTCCTTAAAAAAATAATGAAGATTAAGAAAACTAGTTGTAGTGTCCATATAGTACAGGTTGGACTTGTAGAAACAGATGTAAGAACATCGGTAATCCGTATATGGGAGCAAATTAAAGAAGGAATGGCTGGTAAAAAAGAAGTAATCCTTAACATTCATAGAGTAGGAAAGTTGTCCCAGTTTTCAGATGGCTGCAAATTTACCATGTACCTCAAAGTAATTAAGGAAATGTACATACTTTTAAAAGCACAGGATAATGTTTCAATGACAACAACTAGAGATATCTATTACAAGGATGTTGCTTTGTTTAATAAAAGCATTCGATTGACTCAACGTGTGATTAACAATGTTTCCAAGGCACTACAGGTACTGGCGGAGCTGATGCATATTGCTCCTGGGTTGAAAGGTATGGTATACGGAGATATTATTATTGAATACCAAGGGAAAATATGGCTCAATGCTACGATTGGGCCTACTTTAATACCATATTTCCTGCTTTCAGAAGAAACTTTTGCACAAAATAGTTGGTTGGATGAATTTACAATTCATTTTAATTTAGGGGTTCGTAAACAGCCTCGTGCAATCATTGTCTTGGAAAAGGAAGCCGTTTTCAGATCCACTTGCGGTAAACTTGATGGTTGTATATTTGTAACCGGTAAAGGATTCCCATGCAAATTGACTAAAAAATTCTTGCTTTTGTTATCAAAGAAGTTCTACGATGTTCCAATCATTGTATTCGCTGATTCTGACGTTTATGGTCTACAAATTTGCAATAACTACGCAAATCAGGCACCATTTGGAGTTAAGCGCATCAAGTGGGGTGGGGTATATCTATTAGAATATGAATGTGGATGGTTAGATGTAAGTTTTAGAGATTGGAATAAGATGAAGAGTTTCTTGAAAAAATTAAATAAGGAAGATGCAGTTGGACACCATCTACTTGAGTGGAAAAGGGAGCTTACCAGAGGGATGTGGCTTCACAAGAAATCAGAAATGAACGTTATTCAGTCAAGTTATTCGGAATATATTGCTAATAAGATATGCCAAGAATCATTAACGTATCCAAAAAAGAAAGCCATTCTGTCTTGAGCCCCAGTGACAACAGAGATCCCGGGGGAAAATCCCAATGGTATCCAGTCATTTCAAGTATAACCCATAGCTAGAGAGAAGGAGAAAAGGGAGAGTAGTAGCTAAGACCGAGAAAAATATGCCATTTCCGTTTCCCCAGAAATTCTTGATGCAACAATGAAAAAAAATAGTATGGAAATTAGAAAAATAAAGAAATTCGTTACTCAACAATTCATCTGACTGTTAGCGGCCCACTTATCTACAAGCGCCCCGGGCTCGATTTGACTTTCTTAAGCCTTAATTTGCGTTCTAAATAGACGTATTACCACAACTCACGTGGCTTGCGAAAACCTACAGTATTAGGCTCCGGCTCCGCACCCCCTCGCGAATTAGCTCATAAAGTGTCTCTCCCCTTAGAAATAGAAGGTATGATTTGCTTTCGTGCGCCCACCGGAACACCAACAAGTTTTAAATGGACGAAAAAAAAAGTTGAAGAAATGATAGTGAAACTTCTAGTAACAAGCAACAAAAATGGTTTACACTGCCAGAGCTATTGCTCCACAAAACACTTTGGAACACCGTGTCTTTATTGAAAAGGATGGTAAGCCAGTTTCTCCATTCCATGACATCCCATTGTACGCTAATGAAGAAAAGACCATCTTGAACATGGTTGTTGAAGTCCCAAGATGGACTAACGCCAAGATGGAAATTTCTAAGGAAGAAAAATTGAACCCAATCTTACAAGACACCAAGAAGGGTAAATTGAGATTTGTTAGAAACTGTTTCCCACACCATGGTTACATTCACAACTACGGTGCCTTCCCACAAACTTGGGAAGACCCAAATGTTGCTCACCCAGAAACCAAGGCTAACGGTGACAACGATCCATTAGATGTTTGTGAAATCGGTGAAACCATTGGTTACACTGGTGAAGTCAAGCAAGTTAAGGTTTTAGGTGTTATGGCTCTTTTGGATGAAGGTGAAACTGACTGGAAGGTCATTGTCATTGATGTTAAGGATCCATTGGCTCCAAAGCTTAACGATATCGAAGATGTTGAAATTCATCTTCCAGGTTTATTGCGTGCTACCAACGAATGGTTCAGAATTTATAAGATCCCAGATGGAAAGCCAGAAAACCAATTCGCTTTCTCCGGTGAATGTAAGAACAAGAAGTACGCTGAAGAAATCATTACTGAATGTAACGAAGCTTGGGAAAAGTTGATCAAGGGTGAATCTCCAGATTCCAAGGGTATTGACTTAACCAACACCACCATCTCTGGTACTCCAACTTACTCTGAATCCGCTGCTGCTGAAGTCCCAGCTGGTACCAAGGAAGCTCCAGCTCCAATTGACAAGTCTATTGACAAGTGGTTCTTCATTTCTGGTGCTCATTAAGTAGTACGTAAATAGTCGAGTAAATTACAAATTTCCATAACAGAAATGTAGTTGACATGAATCAAATTCAGAACATACTATTCAAGAAAGAACAGCCAAAGGGGGCACAGTTTGTACAACTAGGTTGTTCTGCATAAGTAACAGAAAGTACCTCCGTCCTCCATTACTAAAATAAAAGTCAGCAGTACTGATTAGATTGTGTCTACTTTGCTTACTGATCTATCAGGGCTAAATTAGTAAACTTAATACGAATTTATTTTTATTTTTTTAAACAATAGATTCAACTGCTCCAAACGGGCGAAGTATGTAAGGGGCGTAGTAATAGTAAGAGTAATAGTAAAAGAAAAAGTAATAGTTATAGTAGCAGCTATGTTAGGAGGAAGTAAGCTCTACGTGGAAGCCATTTGCTGGATCTATTTCCGTCACCGCACACCAGTGGAGCTATCTACGATTGTCTGGTCTTGTAGAAGAAAAATGTAACAAAAATCAATAAATTCATACACCAAGATACGATTGATATTATTCTAAGACAAGCGGCTAGTGTATAGGAAGCTGCAGCTAAAAGAGATTACTACTATAATGATAATGTACTCGGGCATTAGAACCTATACTACTAATAGGTTAGGTCTACGGAGATAATTCTGCAACAATCAAGTAGTGGGACAATTCTACTAGGCTCACTCTTCTTGGCCAAGCAAGTGTGTCAAAAAGCTGTGAAAGATGCAGGCTACTGTGTAATATTTAGGAAGCATAAAGAGTGTTATGGTTTCAGCGGGTATTCAGGCGAGACTCGTGGCCCAGGACACAGACACCGACACCGACACGGTAGACTGCTGGGATGGTACATTTAGTAAGTTATCTAATTTATCATTGCCAGTATTGCATAAAACCCTCTATTCTTAGTCACAATTGAAAAAAAAATATTCGTAGCTTCCGTTGACCAAATCCTGGTCTTCAGTACAGTGTCGTATTTTATTATTTTTTTGCCTATCTTAAGTCTCTGCTCATCACGTATATTACTTCATTTGGAAGTAATTCAAAAAAACAAATAGTAGAAAAAATAAAAGAAAAACGTAATAATCATCGCTTTGTTTACCGTCTCTCGATATACGTCGAATGTCTTCGATATCGGAAGTTTATTTTTTTTTAATTTACTGCCAGCACTTCCGAAATCTAGCTATTATCAGAATTTTTTGACTTTCTGACAATTTTTAGTAATTGGTGTTTTTCAAATTAAACTTTGGGGTCGACAACAATGTTTATGGTTTCCTGCTCCGCCTGCCTAATATCTTTTGCTAAGGGTTGCTTGTCAGTCTTAGCCGTACATGGCGCGTACGCGCGACAGTGACTTTCATAAAGATTTGTCTGAGATGGAGAGAAATCTCACGGATTTAAACCTCTTTTGGGTAAAATCAAAAATTAAATTTCCTAATAGGGAACTCTTATAACTGAATGTGTTAAATTATCCGATTATTACTAAGCTCTTATGTATTGCGGATTTAAGAAATTACTAAAAAATCGCGAAACATATAATTGATAGAAAATCGAAGATTGATTAACTTTAATTCTAGTTATATAAATAGACTTCAATAGTGACTTAAATATTGTTTAATTTCATCTTCACCCGTTGTACATATTCATTTCATTACCATGTCTATTGTTGTTTTAGGTTCTAACTTTGCCGGTTACGAAGCCGCTGCTACTCTTTTCAATGAAATCAGTAAAGCCGATAAATCTAAATACAAGGTCACCGTTCTTTCTAGTTCAGAAAAATTCTACTACAACTTGGGTTCTCCAAGATTGTTAACTGACCCAAAGTTGACTAAGGATACCTTTTTCGATGTTAAGACTGTCTTGAAGAAGGCCTCTAAGGGTGTTGAACACGAATTCGTTAAAGGTACTGTCACCAAGGCTGACTTTGACGAACAAACTGTTGAAGTTGACGGTGGTAGAAAGATTGCATATGATTACTTGGTTATTGCTACTGGTGCCAGAACTTCTTCTCCAGCTTTCAAGTTAGATGGTGACCACACTGCTTCCCTTGAAGCTCTTAGTGACATGATCAAGAAGGTTGAAGCTTCTGAAGAAATTGCTATCTTGGGTGGTGGTGTTACTGGTGTTGAAGTTGCCGGTGAATTGGCCCTCAAGTACCCAAAGAAGACTTTCACTTTATACACTGGTTCCAGTGGTCCATTGATTTCCGTTGGTAAGAGTACTAGTGACAAGGCTGCTGCTAAATTGAAGGAATTGAAAGTTAAGATTATTAACAACGTCAGATACAATGATATCAAGGAAGTTGGTGGTCAACATCAAATTTCTTTCGATGATGGTTCCTCTGCTACTTTCGGTGCCTACATTTTGACTACCGGTTTAAAGGCTAACAGTGACTTCATTGATGCTCAATACCTTGACAAGACTGGTTTCGTTAAAGCTGGTAGTGATCTTATTGTTACTGGTACTAAGAACGTTTTCGTTCTTGGTGACATTGTTTCCGGTGGTAAGAAGACTGTTGTTGACTTGAAGATGGGTCAACAAAAGGCCTTTGATGCTACTGTCAGTAGTGTTATTTTCAAATCTGGTAAGGCCAAGGGTAACTTCTCTGGTTCTCCAAAAATGATTTTGGTTCCAATTTCCAAGAACGGTGGTGTTGGTTTGATGTTCGGTTTAAACGCTCCAAGTTTCCTTGTTAAGATGATCAAGGGTAAGGATTTCATGATCAGTAAGGCTAAGGATACATTTGCTTAAATTCATTTTTTTAGTCCTTTTGAACATTTTTCTTTTTAATAGATAAGATAATTTGCAACTGCTAATTTAGTAATTTAGTTGCATTTTTTTTGGTAGCACCTTTGTATAGTGCTTAGTTGACTTATCTAAATGAACTTTAATATATTATTTAATAGCTTACCTTTCCCAATGGGACGTTGTATTTTCCGTATTTCTTTTTTCTTAATTTTTTGCAGCACTTTTAATAATTAATAATTAATAATTAATAATTAATTCAAGCCTTTAAGCCCTGAAAGTTTTCGCAGCGGCGCGTTTCGAACGAAAACAAAAAAATACGCACCAAAAAAATAAAAAGATCAGAAGAGAGAAAAGACGAAAGACGAAGGAAGGAAGGCAAACAGCTGGTAAAGACCGTAGAATTTATAGGTAATATAGGATATATTACGAGGCTAAATGGATGTCCATACGCAAGTTGGAGCGTGGGATGCTTCGTTTCCAGCACTTATAGCATCGTTCACCGAAAATGGGATCCTGACCATGACCCTACTTGCCATGGCTTCCGAGCAAGATAGGCAATCAGTATGTAACCGATTGACAAAGAGAATAGGCAGATCAGTACGAGAAATCGATGAATTTTTGGATCTGTTGAAGAAACAAGTTGCAGAGGGGAGCAAGACTATTGAAGTACGTATAGAAGTACGAAAAGATGGAGGTGAAACGACAGCTTGCCGTGGTGTTTCTTCAAATAGCAGATCAGAGGAGCAAGTGAGGCAAGATAATGATAATAACAAAGATGATGATGATAAGAATAAAAATGATAATAACAATAGAAATGAAAATGCTGATAATAATGATAATGATAATAATGATAATGATGATAATGACGATAATAATATTAGTAATGATGATGGTGGTTATCTCGAAATGGGTAGTAGCGACCCAGTTGAGCCAAAGAAGTATATCACTAGCGGGTTACCCGTTCTCGATGCACAATTGGGAGGTGGGTTTCCAATAGGTGAAGTCAGCGAAGTCTTCGGTGCTAGTGGTAGCGGTAAATCACAATTTTTGCTCCAATTAGCCTCTAGATGCTGCACAGAGCTACCAGATAGACCCTTGGCGTTGTATATTTCAACAGAACTGCCAATTGAAACCAGGAGACTCTTTGGTAATAAACTGCTTGTAAAATCTGTTTATTGTCCTGATATGGAAACTCAAGATCATATTTTGCAAACACAACTACCTTTGATTCTTGAAAAAGAAGGGAACGGCATTAGTCTAGTTTTAATTGATAGTATTTCACACCATCTTAGAAGAGATCGAGCACTTTCCAATGTATCATATTTACAAGAGAAGATTAAATTACAACAAGATCTATTGAAAAACTTACCTCAGTACGATAAAATTCGGAGTTCACTTGAAAAGCAACATAACTCTTTTTTCAAGGCAAGTTCAGTTTATCAGAACATTGCCACCAAAAATTTATACGTGATGCAAATGTATCAAAAATTGACTTTCTTGGCAAATAAATTCAATGTTGCAATAGTAATATCGAATCAAGTGAGTGATAAGCCGGATTCTGATGGACAATATGGCTCTGATTTTTCACCTTTGGACTTTGAATATCATATTGGGTACTTTTCTGGATGGGATGTTGATACAATCCAGGCCCATATTGAAGGCTGGAAGGATATCGATACTGCTAATAATATATATTGGCAAATAATGTCTAGCTTTAATAAGCGGCGGAAAGTAAGTAGTGGGAACGATTACAGGTCCAATAATAACCAAAATACTGATGATAATGATAATGATCCACGTCAATTCCGCAAGGGGGGTGAACTTTCGGTGGAACAACAGCTACTTTTAGAACGTTTACATCTTACATTGAATTGTGCTACAAAAAAACAAGTTCCTACTTTAGGGTATCCTTGGAGTCGGAGAATTCAGACTAGACTTCTACTATTAAAGACTTACAGGCCAGTGGTTTCAAGTAAAATCGAAAATGCTAGTCTTGAAAATATGATTTCTGGACAATCGCAAAATCCGTCTCTCTCTCTGTTAGTTGAGAGTTGGAGTGTTGAAAGGTTTGCTCGTATTGCATATGCTGTGCATTCACCTGAACGAGACGAGTTCTACGTTGACAAAGTCCCGTTTACTATCAATGCAAATGGGCTACAAGAATTCTAGGTGTCCTGGGTGGAGGGGTTATCTGAGACTTGGGGCCTGGGACCTGTTTTGACGTACGGAAGCCTTGCGCGCGCGTTATCAGATTCTCTGTAGATTAAAAAGCCTACCCAGAGTCGTGTGGGGTGCACGGATGCATGATGTGACGCCAGTTTATCAACGAACGTGGGTCGTGCGCGTTACGGTCTTTCTTGGTCAACAGAAAATGAGGAAGGTGATACAAGATAAACAAATTTATAGATTAGAAGCCAATGAAAGTAAGTTGAATACCAAGCAATAGCGGAGCGGAGTGTTTATGTTTTCGTTTTTTTACTAACCCATCTAGTTTATCGACGAAGTTGACATTGAGCTTGTGAATCAAGCACTCAACTTCCATTCCCAAGATAACAATCTTGTTATTAGAGGAGGATGTGACCTTTTTACTACCAAACCAATTGGCGCTGACAGGAAATTATTTAAAACTATTGATAAACGGTTAGATCAGATATTGGAAGATCTGCAATTTCTGCATCTATTAGAACGGGAACGACGTAATTCAGTGGATCTGATCTTTGGAAGCTCCGTACTGCCTCCTGGTTCATTATCAAGTCGTCGGGGCAGTTATGCTTTCGAAAGAAATCGTAGAACTTCTTCTTCTCTGATGACAATGACATTACCTCAAGGAGGGTCAACTAATACTACTCAAAACTTCCTGAAATCTTTCAATGATGAGCTGGCTATTGATGAATCTCCTTTTGGTCCTTTAAAAAATGTCACTAGCAGAAAGACTTTTGCATACCTTATTGCCATATTAAATACTACATACCCTGATCATGATTTCCTGAATTTACAACCACTGACAGAAAATTTCCACAAAATGAGTAACGCTGAAGAACTTATACATAAATTTAATAATGTAATGGTTCTGTTGGGGAAAAAGGAAGATTTATTGAATTGGATTTGGGATACAGTCAATTTGTATATGGATGTGATACCTAGTAAATCCGGAGCCAATAGCGCTAATGGTGCTCCAAGGAGTAGAACTAATAGTATGCTGAAGCTGTATAGCTATTCTACACCTCTTACACCTGCAGATCTGCCAACTTTAGGTGGTGGACTGAATCAATCCCAAGGTGATGTATGCCAAATTTATGAATTTCAACCATCGGATGAACTGATAATAGAAGATCTTAACTATCCATATCAAACCATGTGGCTGCATTACTGGTTCATATATAATAAGAAAAAGAAGCGAGTACTGTTCTTATACTTAAACGCAATCAATATGATTCATTATCTGTTGGTCAATAACAATCGTATACTTGCATCAAATCAAGGATCTAATTATGGCCATGATGAAGACGCTGTTGTAGATGATGATGATGAGGAAGCGATATATGAAGATGATTACATACAAGAAGAGTTTATGGAGGATGATGAAGATATGAACAATGACGTGATTGGTGACTTGGAAATTTAAAACTACAACATCAGTTAAAAATCATAGCAATACTTCTTAATGAATCTATTATTATATACTTTCATCAAACTTTAAGTATCATTTCTTTAGTATTTCTATCCTATTACATTATATATTATAATTACTCAATTTGCAGGTAATATTGAGAAACATGATATGAACGAATATCAATACTTCAAGTGACACTTTTCATTTCATTTTTTTTTTCCAATCTATAGACTCCCCTAATTAATATATACCAAGCATTTTATTCTTCCCGTAAATTGTAGAGATTAAATATTTTTATTATATATATATATATATATATATATAATCATGTATAGAACCAGGAGAAATGTCACGGTTCCCGAGCAACTGTACCGCTAATTCTTTATTGCTGTGAAGGAGAGTGGGGGAAATACGATTTTCCGTGTCCCTCAAGTTGATGGGGGAAATTGGCCATACAAATTTCCTGTGTGTAAATTTGAAAACGGATAATCTTCTCAATTAGGAAATAACAGAAAAAGTTATATATATAAACGTCAAGGTTAGCAATTTGGGTTTGTTATCTATAACATCCACTTTGAAGAAAATGACTGAATTTGCTACCGATGTGTATCTTACAATGAACAATGGGTTACGTATTCCAGCCTTGGGCTTGGGTACCGTTCCTCCAGAAAATAACCCAGCTGCTGTGAAAGATCAAGTTATCACTGCAGTCAAGGCCGGCTATAGACACATTGACACTGCTTGGTTCTATGGTTCCGAAACATACATTGGTCAAGCAATTAAGGAATTAATTGAAGACAAAATCGTTACAAGAGAAGAATTGTTCGTTACTACCAAAGTTTGGCCTAGCTTTTGGCATAATCCAGGTAAGTCTGTTGACTTATCATTGGAAGAAATGCAATTAGATTACGTTGATTTAGTTTTACAACATTGGCCAATTTGTCTCCATGGTGATAAAGACGGTTTACCACCAATTCCAAAAGACGAAGAAGGAAATATTTTGTACGACGATGGTCCAGTGACAGGAAAGAAATTCATTGAAGTTTACAATGCATTGGAAGATTTAGTTGAAACCACTACTAAAGTGAAATCAGTTGGTATTTCTAACTACTCGTTGAACAGAGTTAAGGAATTACTTCCTCAAGTCAAGAAACATGTACCAGTGATGAACCAAATTGAATACCACCCTCAATTGCCTCAAGAAGACTTGGTATCTTATTGTGAAAAGAATGGTATCCTAATCGCTGCTTATAGCCCTGTTGGAAGTAATGGTGCTCCAGTTTTAAAACTTCCATTGATTAAACAATTGGCAGAAAAGTATCAAGTTTCTGTCAATGAAATTGCAACATCATATCATGTATTGGAAGGTAGAATTGTTTTACCAAGATCTTCAAACTTGGAAAGAATTAGAACTACTACAAAGCTTGTGCATTTGACTTCTGAAGAATTAAAAGAATTGTATCAAATTGGAGTCGATAACCCATGTAGACATATCAATGATGCTTGGGGATTTGGGTTAGGCTTTAAATGGTGGAAAGGTGACGATGCTAGTTTGAAGTTTCATGTTGTCTAATGTGATCAATATCCCAATGAAAATACAAAAAATGTTTACGAATTTTAAGATTGTAGATTATGTAGATTTAGAAAAGATTAAAATAAAGCTGTCGACTGTCTGTATTTAGTAGGTAGAGTATATAATGCGTAACTATATAGAGTATAGAATACGTAACGTTTCCTTGATTATTGGTATCTAACTACTTTCGATATTGGTGTTTGTCCTTCAAATTTTACTATACTACTAGAAGTGAATTAATTTTAATTTTTGAATATTTCCTAATTGGAGGTATGCTGCTGTTTGTACTCAAGAATTTTGATTGTGCATTCAACTTATAGGTTCGATAATTCCTACATTATTGGAACTCTTATTTACAACAAAGAACAGTCTTCAACAGTTATAAAAAGTATGTATTATCTATATCACCAATAAATACTATTTTCTAGTTAAAAAGTACTTGCAGATTACCTTCACAAGTCGCTATCTCTTCCTGTTATATCTATTTCCAAATGCTTATTGAGACCGAATGCTGTCGGGATGTCAAAGGTGGTGCTGGTAGTTACGCAATGCCTGTTAAGGGATCTTGCCAGTAAGGTAAAAGAGCGGGCAGAGGACGGGCCAGGTACGGTGGAACAGTAAGGAAAAGCTAGTCGGAGCACCGGCCCTGCTACTGGCGATGCTTTTCCAGTTTCATCGTGCCATATGGCTCGGAATCGCCCCCGCCTTGCTAGAGTAAGATCCTGGGCAGCGTACGTTGATGTAGAACATCAAACCTTATAAGCATAGGCAAAGTATTAGTGAAGTAGAAGGGGAAGAAACCAATAGCAGCTTGGGGAATTTTCTACTGGTTCTTTCTCTAAAGAAGCAAGTATGTATCGCAAATTAAACCATCATATTTCAGTACCTAAGAACAGTAACACACAGATCTAAGCCAAAAAATCAATAGCAAAATAACTTATTCTAGATGTTTCCATATAAGAAGTGCCAATGAGGGAAAATTACCTTTTTCCAAACAAATATTGAAAACGTTTACCAGACAGCTTTATTGGTTTTCTTGAATTTCTATGAATCTAAATGAATTATTTAAGTTCACGATATATGTGTAATTACTTTGAACTTTACTAAGTCTCTGTGGTTGGTTTTCCTATCTGGTTAGTAAATTATATGTGCTGTAATTGGTCCATCAGAGTATCATATTTCCACCCTCTAGATTCCCGGCGGTAATTGCTTTCAAAAAGCTGTTCGTATATAGGTGTTATATAGGTATTATACTGGGAGATCCCGGTATTATACGCCTACCTCTGGTCTTCTTAGAAGACCCTTGACCCATAGGGACCTGCTGTCCAATTCAGACGGCTTTCAGTATATAGGTAATATATAGGTATTGTACTGGGAGATCCCAGTATGATACTTTAGCCCCCTGGACTCCCAGGGGTAATTGCTGTCTGTTAAGACAGTTTTAATATGTAGGTGTTATATAGGTATTATACTGGGAGATCCCGGTATTATACGTCCTACCTCTGGTCTTCTTAGAAGATCCTTGACCCAGAGGGACCTGCTGTCCAATTCAGACGGCTTTCAGTATATAGGTGATATATAGGTATTGTACTGGGAGATCCCAGTATGATACTTTAGCCTCCTGGTATTCCTAGGGGTAATTGCTGTCCGTTCAGGCAGCACTTAGTACATACCTTCGGGAATCTCTGCTCTTTCTTCTTGTTATTGAAATTATTGAAAAGCCAATAGGTGGACATTTATGTACTTGCAAAAGCTCGTTTGTCAAACAAAAGGACGTAATCTACACTTAAACAATAAATAAATCATTTCCATTTTTAGGAATTGCTTGGCGATTTGTGAACCATGATTTTCAATCACGTTCCGGATCAAAATTTGTAAAGTTCTATTTCATACACTGGAATAGTGGTGTCAATTTAGCCGCTCATATTTCTCAAAAATGAAAAAAAAAACCCTGTAGCATCTTGGAACCTGGTGTACGGGTTTTAACAACTCTCTGACTAGCAACAAGCTGTTTGTAAGGCTTTTGCTATCTAATTATCAATAATAAGAATGTTTAAAAAGGCTATTTAGAACTTCCAATTCTGGAAGGCTTTAACAGTATCATGGTACTCTTTATTCTTAGCGATAATTTAGCATAACTAACTCAATTTGAATTATTGCAGGATAATTTGAAATTGTTGTCAAAAAATACTTTAAATGACGGACTATTTTTAATGGAAGTTGGTTATTAATTAGTAAATATTATTAACGTGATACTAAAATTTATTAGCAAGTCCTGAATCTATATTGACAGGTCACTGTGTAAGAACGTCTTTTATATTAAAATAAACCAAAGCCAAGGGAAACTTAATTTCATGTATAGAATAGCACTATCCAATTATTACTTTCAAAATAGAAGAACCAACATGTAATTGGCAACCTGTCCGAGTGGTTAAGGAGAAAGATTAGAAATCTTTTGGGCTTTGCCCGCGCAGGTTCGAATCCTGCGGTTGTCGTTATTTTTAATTTTTATTGAATACTTTTTTGAGCAATTTTAACTCTCAGAGGAAAAAAGAGCTATAGTCTATATCATTATTGTTCCAAATTGGCAATATGAACTCTGTATTATAATACTGTAAAGATAACCTCATGTTTCTGAAAAACCTTAGGTTATTATCGCGCGTAGCTCACTCGCTTAATATATGATTAATTCTTTAAAAAAAAGAAAGTGCGGAGTCGAACCTGAGACCTTTTTCTTTCCAAAAAAAAAAATTATCGCGCGTGATCTTTTGGTTTTAAAAAAATGGACGAGTCCGGAGTCGAACCGGAGACCTTTCGCATGCTAAGCGAAC